>JBBDGP010000590.1:1455000-1672500 GCA_037952835.1 Lithobates septentrionalis | reverse complement strand
AATTTAATGCCGCTGACCACGGTAACTGATGAATAATTTATTGCCACTGGTCAATTATTAATTTAATGCCACTGGTCAATTATTAATTTAATGCCACTGGCCACGGTAACTGATAAATAATTTAATGCCACTGGTCAATTATTAATTTAATGCCACTGGTCAATTATTAATTTAATGCCACTGGCCACGGTAACTGATTAGTAATTTAATGTCACTGGTCATGGTAATTGATGGATAATTTAATGCCACTGGTCACGATAACCGATTAGTAATTTAATGTCACTGGTCATGGTAATTGATGAATAATTTAATGTCACTGGTCATGGTAATTGATGAATAATTTAATGCCACTGGTCACGATAACTGATTAGTAATTTAATGTCACTGGTCATGGTAATTGATGAATAATTTAATGCCACTGGTCACGGTAACTGCGGTAACTGATTAGTAATGTAATGTCACTGGTGATGGTAACTGATTAATAATTTAATATCACTAGTCATGGTAACTGATTAATAATTTAATGTCACTGGTCACGGTAACTGATTAATAATTTAATGTCACTGGTCACGGTAAATGATTAATAATTTAATGCCACTGGTGAATTAATTTACTGCCACTGGTCACGGTAACCGATGAATGAATTTACTAGTGCCACTGCTGATCATGGTCACTGATGAATGAATTTACTAGTGCCACTGCTGGTCATGGTCACTGATGAATGAATTTACTAGTGCCACTGCTGGTTATGGTCACTGATGAATGAATTTGCGGCCACTGGTCATGGTCACTGATGAATTAATGTACTGCCACTGGTAGTCATGGTCACTGATGAATTAATGTTCTGTCACTGCTGGTCATGATCAATGATGATGAATGAATGTACTGCCACTGGTCACTGATGAATTAATGACTGACCACTGGTCAGCCATTAATTCATCAGTGACCAGTGGCAGTACATTCATTCATCAGTGACCAGTGGCAGTACATGAGTTCATCAGTGGCAGTACTGGCATTCTTGGCAGCAGCACTGCTTGGGGAATCATTGCTGGGTTGGCTGAGAGCTCTGCTGAAGTGCTCATCCACCAATGAGCTGATATCTCTCTAGAAATATGTGAACAGGACACTTCTGGAGGCCTCTCCTTCTCTGGGCTGCAGTCCTCTTCTTTAATATTGGCTGGGGTATGGCTGGAGAAGGAGCTGGCACTGCCACCATTCCTGTTGCTGCCACTCTTTGGAGCTTCCTGCATCATGGAGTAAAAGGCTCGTTTCTGTGTAATATAAACTGACAACAACCATCAGCCAAGTTTTTATTAATTAAAAGAGAAGTATGTTTCATTTTTTTATTTTTGCTGTTTTATACTTACCTAGATGGATGCTGCACCTGTCCCCCGGCGCCTATGCACTGAGAACCAAGCCATCAAACACCGCTGATGGCTCGGTTCTCTTAGCTCCCCGAGCAGAGAGCTGCTGCCTGTCAATCAGCAGCTCTCTGCTCTGTCCCCCCCTTGCTCACTGGAGTGCTGAGCTGTGGAAGAGCGAGGAGTGGCTGTCTCAGACTCTGAGTGGCTCTCTGAGAGGCTGAGGCGGCTATCAAGCCAAGCACCTGGCAGGTCCAGACTTTATTGTCATGATGACGCGGTGCCTGGACTGATTTCGGTGACATCAGTAGAGAGCAGACTTCAGCCCACTCTCTGCTGAAAATGGGTCACAGGAGTGTAAAACAAATTACACTCCTGTGATCCACAGGAGAAGCCCAGCCAAACGAGCTCAGGCTGGACTATTAAAATCACTATTAAACTTTTCCAAAAAAACTTTACAAATGGCATATTGGTGTATTTGGAAAATGCAGATGCAAAAATCTGCAATGCAACAATCTTTTCCAGATCAGTTGCCCTGTCCTAGATTTTGCAATTCTTTTGCCAATTCATGACAGGTATTTATGTGTCTGTATTGCATGTTCAAACCTTAATACCATAGATAATAACATAAGATTAATAGAAGTTTACTCCAGAAGTATATAAGCAGTTTTGAAATTCTAGAGAAATGTTTAAATAATGTATTACACTTTAACTAAACCCATTAGGTGTGACGTGCAACAACAAACATGTTAAAACACAAGACTAAACGTAAAGGAAGAGCTGAGAAGTTAAGAGAAAAAAAAAAGCAAGCACTTGAGGCAGATGCCACTAAATGTGTAAAACTAGACGTATTATTTGCTGGAACATCAGCAAAAGCTGAGAGCAGCGCTGGCCTGACTGCTGTGGTAAGTCAGACATAAATTTTTTATTCCTTTTTAAACATAAAGATTTGTGGACTTTTTGGATAATATTATGCCTACAGTTGTGACTTACTATATGTCCATTCTTAGGCTGGGTCCACAATAGAGGAGAGTGGAGAGGAGAGAGAGCATGAGGCAGGCGATGAATGTGAAGACGATAGAGGAGATGAGCAGGAACATGAGTGTAGACAAGAGAGAGAAGGCTTGAAAAAAGACAGAGGATTAGAGAGAGGAGAAGATATAACGCATGAGAGAGTAGATGACAGAGGAGATGTAAACCAAGGAGAGAGTGTAGAAATGGCAGCATACACAGAGGAAAGTGAAGTCACAGAGGAAAACATTGATTATTACATTCGTCCCCACCAGGAAAACTTGAAGATATTTTTTAATTATCATCCGCAACAAACATCAAGAAATCCATTGGTACAGAGAGTGTTCTGGTGCAAGGATGGCACTAATAGACGGTGGCTTACTTACTGCCAAGAATGCCATGCATTACATTGCTCTGTCTGCATAGCATTTGCCAAGTTAGCTGACAGATCTCCATTCATAAGTGGTATGACAGACTGGAAACATGTTCATCAGCGCATAGAGGAACATGAAAAGAGCATGGCACACAAAACCTGTGCAGAAGCATAATTCTTAAATGCCTCTAAATTAGATGTTCAACATTTACTTAGTGGAAGTCAGCTGTCCTCACACAGAGAACAAATCAGAAAGAGGCGACAAATACTGGAGTGTGTAGTTGATGTTGTAAAATTGATTGGCAAAAGAGGACTTAGCTATAGGTCAGAGAATGAGGCTGCATACATGCTTGATGACAGAAATATTGAGCATGGTAACTTCTTAGAAATTATATTCCTGTTAAGCAAGTATGATGTCTGTCTGAAAGAGCATTTAAAAGAATGCATTGAAAAATCTAAGAAGTTACATCAGACTGGGGCAAAAGGCAGAGGTTCCCTGGTTACGTTTCTGTCTGCAAGAACCATCAATTCTGTCATTGACACCATTCAGCACCTTATACAGGAGACCATTGTGAGAGACATAAAGAATGCCGTAATATTCTCTGTGCAGATTGACACCACACAAGACATCACCTCACAAGACCAGTGTTCTATTGTTTTGCGATATTTTACAGACACCATTCATGAAAGGCTTATTAGCATTGTCAAGTGTAAAGAATCTACTGGACAATATTTTGTGGATATTGTTTCTGAGCTTGCGGAGAAGATCAATTTGGACTTGAGCAAGTGCATTGGACATGCTACAGATGGTGCCTCTAACATGCAAGGCCGCTACAAAGGCTTTTCTACTCACATGTCCAAATTTTCACCAAATCAAGTGCATGTTTGGTGCTATGCCCATGTTCTTAACCTAGTTTTGGCTGACACAACCCAAACAGTAATTCAATGTGGATCACTTTTTGCAGTGCTTAATGACATCGCAGTGTTCTTTCGTGAGTCATATAAAAGGATGAATGTGTGGGAAAGTGAGCGCCAAGACAAGCACCAGAGACAACTCTCACTAATTGGAGAGACACGGTGGTGGGCCAAGGATAACGCTCTCAGGAAAGTGTTTGGATCATTTGCGAATCCAGACAATTGTCTCTATGTGGATGTCATTCTTGCATTGACAGCAATACAAGAAGATATTACCTTAAAAACGACTGCTCGCATTCAAGCACGAGGATGTGTTGAAGCTCTGCTGAAGTATGAGATGATACTGACGGCACAAACCTTCCTTATAATATTTGAGAAGACTTCACCACTGTCCAAATACCTTCAAACACAGGGGATGGATATACTGTCTGCTCATAGAATGGTTTTGGCAACATATGAAAGTCTTAAAAATATGTCAAGAGATTTTGCCTCAGTTAGCTCAGCTGCAGAGAAATTTGTTCTGTGGGCAAATTTAAAATTGCAGGAGCAGGACAAAGAGATAGAACTGGAAGTTCAGTCTACATTGCCATCACAAAGAAATAGGAAGAAGAAAACCATGCCTGGAGAGATTGCTCATGCTGAAACGATCACAAGTCCAGAAAAGGCTTATGAAGTGACAGTACATAATAAAATAATGGACACAGCTACAGAGACATTGCACAGAAGGTTCCTGAGTCATGGCACACTCTATGCTGACCTTGCATTTCTGGACCCAAGAAACTTCGCTCAGTTAAGGTCTTCGTCTCTTTCACCACTGATGTTCCAAGAACTTAGCAAATATCTGTCGAAGTTTGACAGTGAAGCAAGTCCTGAGAATCTACAGTGTGAATTAAGCAGTTTTGCTCTTCAGTGGGAAAGATTAAAAATGTCTCCACTGGACGAATACAAGGTAAAAACATTGGAGAATGAGAGTGAAGATGAGCAGGTTGAAATCCAGTGTAAAAACTGTTCCTCATGTAAAGAATGCCCGCTATGTTGCTACCAGATTCTCAGGAGGTTCAATCTAATGTCAAATGCCTACCACCTCCTAGGTCTTGCATACCAGTTCCTACTCACCCTGTCCATCACTCAGGTTGCTTGTGAACGTACATTTTCAACACTCAAGTTCATCAAAAGCAGACTCAGAACCAACCTGTCACAAGAGCATCTGGAAGCTTTTATGTTGATGTCAACAGAAAAGGACATCCTCTGCTCTCTTGACTCTGAAGTGATCATTGACAAAGTTGCAGAGAAAAGTGAATTGTTTTCTAAGCTTCTTCTATAGGCCCTAACAGTGGTTTTGGACCTTTTTGTATGGTTAGCCGTTTATACTGCCTTGGTAATTCGCATTGTATGTTAGAGTGGATTTTTCCCTGTCTTTTTATGTTTGTGATTCCCACAAGTTATTGTTTGAACTGTTTCTTGTTAATATTATATTCAAATGTAAGTTGTTATTTATAACTGTTTTCCTTATTTATGACACCTGCCATTGAACGGAGTGTAACTTACACATTTCATTCTAAAGGCGTCTGTAATGTTGGAATGCATCTTTTTCTCTAAATAATAAAAAAAAGCTGTTTATACATACAGTGGAATGTTTTTACTTATTTTTTTGCGCAATTGCGTATAGTTTATATACTGTTTTTGTGTGTGTTTGCAAAATTAAAGTGGGCCGGTCTGGATAAAGTCCAGGGCCAAATTTTTGTCCCAGTCCAACCCTGCTCCAACATATATATATCCACTGCATTCTAGTCTAGCCAAGCCTATATCTGACTGCAGGCCATCCCTGGTGTACATATTCAAAAACACTTTCAGGCAGGCAGGCCACTCAGATGATTCAGTGATCTGCAGTGCATAAAGATATATATACAGTCTCCTAGATATATATCCACTGCATTCTAGTCTAGCCAAGCCTATACCTGACTGCAGGCCATTCCTGGTGTAGTTTTTCTAGTAAACCTTAGGCGTTGTTTTGCTAATCCAATTTTACACCATGTCTGGAAGGCCACCAAGGAAAGGCAGACACTCACAAGCCACTAAAAGAGGGCAAGCAGGCTCTGTCTCTACAGCCAACAGTGCTGGTCGTGGACATGGTGCATCTTCAGCACGTGGCCGTGGGGCATGCTTGTCCTTTTTTGTCGACAGCTGGCCGTGTTGAGCCACAAAATGCAGAAGAGTTGGTAGAGTGGATCACAAAGCCATCCTATACCTCCTCATCCTCTGTCACCCAGGCTAAGAGAAGTTTGGCTGCCAATGCAGCTGCCAAAGCGGCCTATTCCATGGGCTAAATCGCATCAGTCACTCCTTTCCTAGCCCCACCATCATGTCCTGAGGAGTCCCCAGAACTGTTCGACCACAGTGTCGGGTACATGCTGCAGGAGGATGCGCAGTGTTTTGAAGGCTCCGATGATGGTACCCAGGTTGAGGATGAAGGCAGTAACGTGAGCCCAGAGAGAGGGGGGGCCCAAGAAGGACAAGAAACTGGCAGTCATGTTCCCCCAGCTGCAGCATACTGCCAGGTCTGCTCCAGTGGCGAGGAGGGAGGGGATGATAAAGTCACTGACTCTACAAGGGTGCCTGATAGAACAGAGGAGGAGGCACGTCCCCAATGAGGCAGGATTGCCTCCAGGGGCCAGCTTAAAGACAGCCAACCGACTGCATCACACCGCAGAGCTCCGCATGTGCAGGGAGCTGCTGACTTTGCGCGTTTTTTCAAAAGTTCTTTAGTGTGGGCCTTTTTTGAAATATGTGCAGCAGATAACACAGTTATTGTTTGCAACATATGTCTGAAGCGTATCAAGCGTGGCCAAAACAGCACCAGCTTGGGCACCACATGCTTGACCAGACCTATGTCGAGCTCCCATGCAGTCCGTTGGCAACAGTACTTAAAAGACCTACACCAAAGAACAAGGTGGACCTCTCCTTGCTCCTTATCGGCTTGGATCTCCAACCCCACTATACCTTCAGTCCTCTCAGAGACCTGTAATGAGAGGAATCAAGGTGTAGAATTAGGTGTCCCAAGCACTAGCAGGCAATCTGCTAGCGGTACACCTAAATCCAATTGTAGCAGGCAAATTTCCCTACCCAGTTGCTAAACTGTTGAAAGAAATTTGGTCCCAGTCATCCACATGCTCAGCGGCTGAATGCTAGTTTGGCTAAATTGCTAGCACTCCAACTGCTGCCTTTTCAGCTGGTAGACTCTGCCCCCTTTCGAGAATTTGTGGAATGTGTGGTACCTCAGTGGCAGGTTCCCAAATGCCATTTTTTTTCTCAGAAGGCCATTCCGGCTCTCTATTGGCATGTGGAAGGCATTGTCTTGGCCTCATTGGACAGGGCAGTCAGCAGTAAGGTGCATATTACCGCTGACTCATGGTCCAGCAGGCATGGACAGGGACGTTACCTTTCTTTCACCGCGCACTGGGTAACTCTGCTGGCAGCTGGGAAGGATGCAGGACAGGGTGCAGTAATGTTGGAGCTTGTTCTGTCAACCATGCCTCCAAAATGCTGGTAGAGGTGATTTTGCCACACCTCTCTCCTCCACCCCTTCCTCTTCTTCTTCCTCTATGGCCTCTTCCTGTGCAGATTTGTCCTCAGAATCAGCGGTGCTCCATAGGCATTCTAGGGGCTACGCAAGCACTCAGGTAAAAAGATGCCATACGGTGCTTGAGTTGGTCTGCTTAGGGGACAGGAGCCACACTGGGGCAGAGATTCTGCAGCTCTGCAGGGGCAGGTCCAGAGGTTTTGATGCCACGCCAGCTTCAGCCAGGAATGGTGGTTTGCGACAATGGCACTGTAAGAGAACTGTCAGGATGCGCCCGGCACGCACACGTGCGCATGCACGCATTCACGGGCATCAGCAGATTTCCTTGCGCAGGAACACACATCTGACCACAATTGGCACCTGACAGCCTATTTAAGGGTTGCTCTGATTTCTGACAGGTGCTGCTTGATCTTCAGCTGTGTCCTGAGATTCTGAAACCCTGTTTGTTTGACTTGACTTCCTGTTGCTGAAACCCTGGCCTTCCTGACCCTGTTTCTGGACTCTGATTATTCTGATTACTGGTTCATGATCCTGGCTTCCTGTTTGACCTTGCTCCTGTTTATACCTTGGTACCTCGCTGCCCGCCCGTTACTGAACCCGGCTTACCTGATGACCTCGCTCCTGTCTCCTGTTTGGCTCCACGCTGTTTCCGAGTACCTGTGCTGGCCGTCCATCCTCTCAGCTGTGCTGGTTCCAGCTATTCACCAGAAACCCTGCCTGCACTTCCCAGTCTGCAACACTTCCAGCAAGTTCTGCACACAGCATTCACAGGCACTCGTGTTCCTCCTGATCCTAGCCACCATCTGTTCCATCTCCAGTGGGGCTTGGATTGGAGATACAAGAGAGGCTGACCTCGTCATTTCAGACTCCTACCAGGTACGTGACAGTATCAAGCAGCCACAAATGGAGTCTGAAAGGGAGGCCTTTCCATCAGAGAACATTTACAGATCTATTTCTGTGCTATCCAATATTGTGCAGAAGTTACAAGAAAATCTGAGTCGCATGGAAGAGCGATTTCCCCACGATGAGAATGTCGCATTGGCCTGTGCTCCGCTTTTGGTCTCTGATTCATATACCCAAACAGAGCCCGGCTTGTTCCGTGAGGTTGCTTCTGCTCCTGAACCCAGGGTGCTTATGCCTGAGCGATTTTCCGGAAATCGCAAGAAGTTTCGCACATTCCGGAATTCCTGTGAACTATATTTCTCCCTGTTACCCCGGACCTTCACGTCTGAAAGCATCAGGGTGGGGTTTATCATTACACTACTATTGGATGAACCACTTTCCTGGGCTCATCATCTCCGGGAACAACATGACCCTGTCCTGACAACCACGGATTCTTTCTTCTCAGCCATGGCTCAGCTTTATGCAGACCCCTTCTACCAGCAGACTGCCGAATTCATGCTTGGCAAATTACAGCAAGGTCCAAGGCCTGCTGAGGAATATGTAACTGATTTCCGTGTATGGAGTGCAGATACCCAATGGAATCATTCCGCACTTCGCCACCAGTTTCGACTAGGACTGTCTGACACCTTAAAGGATGAGCTTGCCAGAGTGGGAGTTCCAGCATCCCTGGAAGACCTGATCGATCTAACCATTCAGATCGATCGACGATTACGTGAAAGGCAATCCGAAAGGTCCAAAGGAACCCTTTCTGTGGCTTCAAGGTCTGACATTCCTGCATCCTCATCCATTGCATCCCTCAGAAGGAGGGAACTGCATAAGACTCCTCATAGAAGTTTTCGAAGACCACCCCTTTCTCCTGATGAACGCCTTCATCGATTACAGGACAATCTGTGTCTCTATTGCGGGGAGGCGGGTCACTTTATACAGACTTGCCCTGCAAAGACCCGCAGGTCTTTCTCCCGTCAGCCTCACATGATGCATCTCTCAGGGAGGTACCAGTCTCATGTCTCTCTTTCCATTGTGCTCCAGTTTTCTGAAAAGACTGTTCCTGTACTTGCAATCATAGACTCTGGGGCCTGTAGTTGTTTTATGGACTCTGCATTTGCTTCTCTCCACCAGCTGCCTGTATGTGCCAAGAAGCAGGAATTCCATGTTCATCTGGCTGACGGTTCCGGCATTAAATCAGGCCCAGTTACCCAAGAGACTTTACCTATTTCCTGTCGTACTTCTTCCGGCCACCATGAATTCCTCCGTTTGGATATCATAGCTTCTCCCATGTTCCCGGTCATCCTTGGCATTCCATGGTTGAAGGCACATAATCCTCACATTAACTGGCTTACCGGAGACATCTCCTTCTCCTCTGACTACTGCCAAATTCACTGCCTACCTGAAAAGACTTTCAATACCACACCCCTCCTGGGTATCCTCCCTGACCATGAAACCTCTAATCTGGTCCCTGCTGCATACCACGAGTATCTGGATGTATTTAACAAGAAAGGAGCGGACACTCTTCCTCCCCATAGAACATATGATTGTCCTATTGAACTTTTACCAGGGGCCGAGATCCCATTTGGGCGAATTTATCCTCTCTCTGAGCCTGAACTAGAAGCCCTGCGGATTTATATAGATGAAAGCCTTGAAAAACAGTTCATCCGGCCCTCCACTTCACCAGCAGGGGCCGGTATTTTCTTTGTGGAAAAGAAAGACCATACCCTTAGGCCCTGTGTGGACTATCGTGACCTTAACAGGGTCACTGTTAAAAACCGGTACCCTCTGCCTCTGATCCCTGAACTTTTTCAAAGGCTGCGTGGGGCACGAGTGTTCTCCAAATTGGATCTGAGAGGTGCTTATAATCTTGTCAGAATCAGGGAGGGAGATGAATGGAAGACGGCCTTCCGAACACGCTTCGGGCATTTTGAATATCAAGTCATGCCATTCGGACTCTGCAACGCCCCTGCCACATTCCAACATCTGGTTAATGACGTTTTTCGGGACTTCCTTGATTTATTCGTCATCGTGTATCTGGATGACATCCTTATATTCTCTGAAACTCTAGAATCCCATAGGACTCATGTAAAGAAAGTACTGGGTCGGCTGAGGGAACACCGCCTTTACGCAAAGGCTGAGAAATGTGACTTTGAAAAACCAACCATACATTTCCTGGGACTTGTTATCTCTGCTGACGGTATCTCCATGGACCCACAGAAAGTCACTTCCGTCCTGGAATGGCCTGCCCCTGTTGACAGGAAAGCTGTTCAGTGATTTGTGGGATTCGCCAACTTTTACAGAAAATTTATCAAGAACTTTTCTGGCATCATCACTCCCATCACTCAGTTAACAAAGCAGCATGTTCCTTTCCGATGGACCCCTGAAGCTCAAACAGCTTTTGAACAGTTAAAAACTTTATTCACGTCAGCTCCCATCTTGAAACATCCTGATCCATCCTTAGCCTACGTTTTGGAGGTGGATGCCTCTGAGAGTGCACTGGGCGCTATTTTGTCTCAACGCCAAGGTCCCAAATCCTTGCTCCATCCTGTGGCCTTTTTCTCTAAGAAATTAAATCCTTCTGAAAAGAACTATGATGTTGGAGACCGAGAATTGCTGGCTATCAAGGCTGCACTTGAAGAATGGCGCTACCTCCTGGAAGGAGCAGCTCACCCCATCCTCATCTTCACGGACCATAAAAATCTTGAATACTTGAGGACGGCTAGACGACTAAGACCCCGGCAGGCAAGGTGGGCACTTTTCTTCTCTCGTTTTATGTTCCATATAACTTATCGTCCTGGCTCAAAGAATGGTAAACCGGATGCCTTGTCCCGCATGTTCAGCGACCCAGTGGTATCCTCAGAACCTGATACTATTCTACCAGCCAAAAATTTTTTGCTTCTTCAGGCGGATTTGATGTCTCAGATAAAAGCAGATGTGATAAACCAACCACCTTCCAAAGATCTGGCTCTTCAATTGAGGGATGGTCTGTACTTTCATAAGAAGCAAATCTTTATCCCTGAGCAATTCAGAGTTGCTGTCCTGAGGCGATGTCATGACCACCCATTAGCGGGCCACTTTGGAATTCGCAAAACAGCCGATCTGATCTCTCGTACATTCTGGTGGCCAGACTTGATGCAAGACTGCAAAAGATATGTTAATTCTTGTGTGACATGCCTTCGGAATAAGACGGACAGAGCCAAAACTTGGGGCCTACTTGAGCCACTCCCTGTACCTGAGAAACCATGGAGCATGATCTCCATGGATTTCATCGTGGAACTCCCCCCATCTGAAAACTTCACCACCGTGTTTGTTGTGGTGGATCGCTTGACCAAGATGGCCCATTTTGTACCCTTACAAGGAACTCCTTCGGCCACAGAGACCGCCTCAGCTTTCATCAAGGAGATTGTAAGATTACATGGTGTCCCTGATAGCATCATCTCTGATCGTGGGGTGCAGTTTACGTCTAGATTTTGGAGGGCATTATGCCAAGCACTGAACATTGAACTCCGCCTCTCCACAGCCTACCATCCACAAACTAATGGACAAACTGAAAGAACCAATCAAACCCTTGAGCAGTACTTACGGTGTTTTTCCTCTTTTGCACAAGATGACTGGCTATCACTTCTCCCACTGGCAGAATTTTCATACAATAATTCCATCCACTCTGCAACCAAGCAATCACCCTTTTTTGCCAATTATGGGTACCACCCCTCTTTCTTACCTGAGCTGGCCATTGAATCATCTGTACCTGCTGTACAAAACAGATTAAACTTCCTCAGTACTAATAACCAATTACTGCAAGATACAATCTCCAAGACTCAAGCAAGCAATAAAAAGTTCTTCGACAAGAAGAAGAGAGGTAATCTGAACCTTAAACCTGGAGACAAGGTCTGGCTTTCCACAACAAACTTGAAACTGAGCTGTCCTTCAAGAAAACTTGGCCCAAAATTTTTGGGACCCTTCCCAGTCAAGAGGAAAATTAATGCAGTGGCATTCGAGTTGGTGTTACCCAAGAATCTAAAGATCCACCCTGTATTCCATGTCTCTTTGTTGAAACCAGCTGTACCAAATCCATTTCCAGATCGGGTTTCTGAAATTCCTCCTCCGCTGCTCATCGAAGGGAATGAGGAATTTGAGGTGGAAGCCGTGTTGGATTGTAGAAGAAGGCATAACCAAACACAGTTCCTCATTAAATGGAAAGGCTATGGGTCGGAAGAAAATTCCTGGGAACCAGCTTCAGATGTGCATGCTCCCAGACTAGTGCAAGCCTTTTTTCAACGCCACCCAGAGAAAAGACACTTGAAGGGCATCCGGAGGCTGCCCTTAAGGGGGGGGCAATGTAAGAGAACTGTCAGGATGCGCCCGGCACGCACACGTGCGCATGCACGCATTCACGGGCATCAGCAGATTTCCTTGCGCAGGAACACACATCTGACCACAATTGGCACCTGACAGCCTATTTAAGGGTTGCTCTGATTTCTGACAGGTGCTGCTTGATCTTCAGCTGTGTCCTGAGATTCTGAAACCCTGTTTGTTTGACTTGACTTCCTGTTGCTGAAACCCTGGCCTTCCTGACCCTGTTTCTGGACTCTGATTATTCTGATTACTGGTTCATGATCCTGGCTTCCTGTTTGACCTTGCTCCTGTTTATACCTTGGTACCTCGCTGCCCGCCCGTTACTGAACCCGGCTTACCTGATGACCTCGCTCCTGTCTCCTGTTTGGCTCCACGCTGTTTCCGAGTACCTGTGCTGGCCGTCCATCCTCTCAGCTGTGCTGGTTCCAGCTATTCACCAGAAACCCTGCCTGCACTTCCCAGTCTGCAACACTTCCAGCAAGTTCTGCACACAGCATTCACAGGCACTCGTGTTCCTCCTGATCCTAGCCACCATCTGTTCCATCTCCAGTGGGGCTTGGATTGGAGATACAAGAGAGGCTGACCTCGTCATTTCAGACTCCTACCAGGTACGTGACAGGCACCAACCTCCTCTCCGCCCTCCGACAGGGACACTTGACCCATGTTCCCTGTTTGGCTCACGTCCTTAATTTGGTGGTGCAGCGGTTCTTGTGCAGGTACCCGGGCTTATGGGAAAGTCTGTGGGCATTTCCGCCGATCATATAATGCCAGTGCTCGGCTGGCTGACCTTCAAAAGGAATGCAACCTGCCCAAGAACCGCCTCATCTGTGACATGCCCACCAGGTGGAACTCAACGTTGGCAATGCTGCAGCGGCTGCACACGCAGCAGGGACCATCAATGAGTACCTGTGCGAGTATGGCACCAGGACAGGGTCAGGGAAGCTTGGATTTTTTTCCCAACGTCAGTGGCCAATGATCAAGGATGCATGCACTGTCCTGTCACCATTTGAGGAGGCCATGAGGATGGTGAGCAGTGACAGTGCATGCATCAGTAATACTGTCCCTCTTGTCTTCCTGTTGGAGCACACGCTGCATGGAATAATGGACAGGGCACTTGAGGCAGAACAGAGGGAGGAAGAGGAGGACTTCCTTACCTCTCAAGGCCCCCTTTATCCAGACAGTATTCCTGCAAGCCCGCCTATCACACAGAAAGAGGAGGAGGAGGAGGAGGATGAGGATTGTGTCAGCATGGAGGTGGAGCCTAGCACTCAGCATCAGTCTTCAAGGGATCGTTTTCAGTCCCCAGAAACCCATGGACTTGTACGTGGCTGGGAGGAGGTGGCTGCGGATCATGTCGTCCTTAGTGACCCAGAGGACTCCGGACCGAATGCCTCAGCAAACCTACGCCGCATGGCCTCCCTGATCCTGCAAAGCCTGCGAAAGGACCCTCGGATTCGTGGTATCAAAGAGAGGGATCAGTACTGGCTGGCAACCCTTCTTGATCCACGTTACAAGGGTAAGGTTGCAGAACTTATCCAGCCTTCACAGAGGGAGCAGAGGAAACATCTTCGGGAGGCCTTGCAGAAAGGTTTCTGCAATGTGCTTCAGAGCCTGGGAAGTTACAATTTCCTGGTGCTCCTGGACAGCATGTTGCTGAGGCTTCGGTCAGTCACAGAAGGAGCGGTGGAAAAGATGGCCGTCTGACAGATGCGTTCAGACAATTTTTTAGTCCGCAGCCCCAAGGTCTGATTGGTTCCAACAACCATTGCCAACGTCTGATTTACATGGTGCAGGAATACCTTGGGGCAAAATCAGACTTGGAGACCTTTCCAACTGAAAATCCACTGGGTTACTTGGTCTTGAGGATGGATCACTGGCCAGAGCTTGCACAGTATGCAATTGAGCTACTGGCCTGTCCTGCATCCAGCATTCTATCTGAACGCAGCGCTGCTGGAGGCTTTGTAACCGATCACAGAGTGTACCTGTCCACAGACTCGGTTTATTGGCTCACCTTCATAAAAATGAATCAGTCTTGGATCACCAGCTACCAAGCACCTGATGCTGATGTAACCGATTTTTTTTATGAATGTGAGATCCCTTGAAGACTGCCTATGCTGATGCTGAGTGACTATCCTGTTATGCTGAGTGACTATCCTATTCCTCTTCAATGTTCATGTTGATAGCTTCTAAGAACATTTTTGTTCTGGGCACCAGCACCAGTGCCTAAAGCCCAATTTTTCTGCCCCTGTTTAACAGGGGCGTGTAATTCCAATTTTTGCTTTAATATTTTGCAGCAGGGCTCGTTCCTGCGCTCAACTAGAGTATCTGTGAGGGGTTGCAGCGTTGTGCAAGAGCACCAGTGTCTAAAGCCCAATTTTTCTGCCCCTGTTTAACAGGGGTGTGTAATTAAAATTTTTGCTGTAATATTTTGCAGCAGGGCTCGTTCCTGCACTCAACTAGAGTATCTCTTAGGGGTTGCAGTGTTGTGGTACCCCCACCACCACCGCCGCCTAAGGCCCAATTTTTCTGCCCCTGTTTAACAGAGGCGCGTAATTACAATTTTTTGCTGTAATATTCCGCAGCAGGGCTCGTTCCTGTGCTCAACAAAATCTGTGAGGGGTTACAGTGTGGTGGCACCACCACCACTGCCTTAGACCCAATTTTTCTGCCCCTGTTTAACAGAGGCGTGTAATTACAATTTTTGATCTAATATTTCACAGCAGGGCCCGTTCCTGCGCTCACCAAGAGTAACTGTGAGGGCTTACGGTGTTGTGGCAACACCACCACCAAAGGTCCAATTTTTCTGACCCTGTTCAACAGGGGCATGTAATAACAATTCTTGATATAATATTTCACAGCAGGGCCCGTTTCAGCGCCCACCAAGAGTAACTGTGAGGGCTTACAGTGTTGTGGCACCACCAACACCTAAGGCCCAAATTTCTGCAGAGTATATAGGGCAGGCCATATAGCAGTGGCGGCCTGTCCATAGGGGGTGCATGGGCGCCACCGCCCCCCCCCCCCCCCCCTCCAGGCAGTCACAAAATTTTTTTTTCAAAACTGGCCCTTTAAAAAAAAAAAAAAAAAAGGTCCTTAAGTGCACTGTGTTTGGACGCCAGACACATTGCAACGCTGGACACAGTGCTCTTATGGGAAGCGCCACATCTATGCAATCATGAGATTGCAGAAGCGGCGCTTCATTTGCGGGGTTTTATCCCACCTTGCGGCGCTTTCCGTAGTGCTGAGTAGCTTTGATTGACATTCGAGTTTGATGTCACTTCCTGTTTTCTCTGTCCCATTGCGCTCGGGAGAGAGGAAACAGGAAGTATGAGGAGTGGAATTGCCACTGCCAGTGGAAGGAGACATCGCAGGAGAGGACACCACAGCAAGGTAAGTACACAGGCTGAACACAGGGACACAGGCTGGCTGCATTTCATGCGACACAGGCTGGACACAGGGACACAGGCTGGGTGCATTTCATGGGACACAGGCTGGCTGCATTTCATGCGACATAGGCTGGACACAGGGACACAGGCTGGCTGCATTTCATGTGACACAGGCTGGACACAGGGACACAGGCTGCCTGCATTTCATGTGACACAGGCTGGACACAGGGACACAGGCTGCCTGCATTTCATGTGACACAAGCTGGGCACAGGGACACAGGCTGGCTGCATTTGGTGGGCACAGGCTGGACACAGGGACACAGGCTGGCTGCATTTTATGGGACACAGGCTGGACACAGGCTGGCTGCATTTCATGGGACACAGGCTGGCTGCATTTCATGTGACACAGGCTGGACACAGGCTGGCTGCATTTCATGTGACACAGGCTGGACACAGGCTGGCTGTATTTCATGTGACACAGGCTGGACACAGGCTGGCTGTATTTCATGTGACACAGGCTGGACACAGGCTGGCTGCATTTCATGGGACACAGGCTGGACACAGGCTGGCTGCATTTCATGTGACACAGGTGGGACACAGGCCAGCTGCATTTCATGTGACACAGGCTGGACACAGGCTGGCTGCATTTCATGTGACACAAGCTGGCTGCATTTCATGTGACACAGGCTGGACACAGGGAAACAGGCTGGCTGCATTTCATGTGACACAGGCTGGACACAGGGACACAAGCTGGCTGCATTTCATGTGACGCAGGCTGGACACAGGGACACAGGCTGGCTGCATTTGATGTGACACAGGCTGGCTGCATTTCATGTGACACAGGGACACAGGCTGGCTGCATTTGATGTGACACAGGCTGGCTGCATTATTTGATGTGACACAGGCTGGCTGCATTTGATGTGACACACACAGGCTGCCTGCATTTGATGTGACACAGGCTGGCTGCATTTTGTGGGACACAGGCTGGCTGCATTTTGTGGGACACAAGCTGCATTTGATGTGACACAGGCTGGCTGCATTTTGTGGGACACAGGCTGGCTGCATTTGATGGGACACAAGTTGCATGTAAGGAGGGACTCCGCTGGGGGCACCTGATGTAAGGACAGACTCCGCTGGGGACACCTGATGGCATCTTGTGGCAGGCGACGTGGCTAGTGACACGTTCAGGGCTCCCACTGATTCTGCATTATGGTGAGTTCAATGATATCATTTTATATTACAATGTGATAATAGAAATAATGCGCTTCAATCATCCTGACACCACAACAACCATGGTCCAGGGATGACTGAAGTGCTAACACCAGGTGTTTGGAATATCTTTATCTGCTGATTGTTAAACTTTCTAGAATACACATATTTCTATTCTTGTGTAGGATCTGGGCCTGCTGTCCCTCCCTCTCTCCCTCCCTCCCAAATTACAAACAGATTCAACTTAAGAATAAACCTACAGTTCCCATCTTGTTTGTAACCGGGGGACCGCCTGTATACTGCTGTTCAGAGTATATAGGGCCTGGGGGCCCCACGCCTTTTCTTTTTTTAATTTGGGTGCGGGGTTCCCCTTAATATCCATACAAGACCCAAAAGGCCTGGTAATGGGCTGGGGGGTTACCCATGCCATTTTTCTCAATAATTTTCATCCATATTGCCAGGACCCGACATTACATTACAGCCGCAAGCAGGTGTTAACGGTGTTCGTATGTTTGCGCAAACTTTCAGTCCGTTCGCATTTTCCGGATGCGAACCAAACCGGGGGGTGTTCGGCTCATCCGTAGTCATGAGTGAGCATACGGGCGAGAGTATGACGCAATATGGTGGAAGGTAGCCCAACAGGTGGGTAGCTGTCCTATCCAAGAAGAAGTGGGGAGGGGACATGTACAGTTTGGTGCAAATACCTGCCCAATCATAGTTCCCCCTTACACACTGAGCTTACACAGGAGTTTCTACTTAGGGCCCTCCCAGGTGAATAAGGTGGTGGCGGAGAAAGTACTAATTACAACAAGGGATGGAAGATGAATGACACAATTACAATGGTAACTTCACCTCAGATCGGGTTGATTTACTAAAGACAAATAGGCTGTTTACTTTGCAAAGGAAGTTGCACTTCCAAGGAAATTTTCCCCAAAGCTTAGTAAATGTAGTGTAATTTTACTTGCAAAGAATACCCAATCACAAGCAAGGAAATTTAAAAAAGAGCAATTTTGCTTGCACATGACTGGATGAAGGAGGACAGTGGACTCTAGTGAACAGTCTAGTTGCCTTTAGTTAATCCACCCCTAACTATTGACCCAGATGTTAGTCTTTTTTTTGCTGTGAGGGCCATATCATGTGCTGGTGATAATGTGCTAGTGACAGGATCACTAAATAGCCACTTCCTTTTTCCTATGGGGTCGTTCCATCACTGGCTGGACCAGTGAGAAGTCTATTCCATTAGGGAAAGTGGTTCCCCTGCCTGGGTGATGATGCCGCTGGTCAGCAGTAAATTTGCCCTGCTTACAAAGACATTTTCTGAAGACAGCTTCATAATACAATCTCGTGAATAGAATAACTATATATAATATACCAAAATGTACTTAATGTACTAAAAACGTACAATTGTGGAGTAAAATAAAATGTTTCAAATTTTATTAGTAACTTTTTTAGATATAAATAAATCTTACCAGATCCGTATTAGGCAAACATTTCTCGGTAATCTTGAAAAATAAAACAAATACTTTAGTTAGTAGAAATCATTTTTTATATCTAATCAAAATAGGGGATATACAAAATAAACTTTTGAATACAACAAATAGACAGTAATAGTAACTACTGGAAATGTGGTCCAATAGCCCATGAAGTTCTAGTTGGCATTAAAGTGCAAACCTTTGCATGCATAGTCTCCAGATGTTAAAATAAACCTATGCTGACTGCTGAGGGATATTTAGGATTCTCAATGCTGATCCATTTGTGCTATGTGCCCAAATGTATCTAGCTCAAGTACACAGACACAGAGCAAGCATTAATTATCTAAATTCAAAATTAAACCAGATCTTTTGTTTTGCATACTTGTTCCAAGTTAGTGAAAAAATTGACAGCCAGGCAACTAGCATCTTCAGATGGAGGGCATAGTCAGTGTTTCTTTCAGCATAGGTTGCCTAGCAGGACTTAACACTCATATTTGTATGCAGAAGGTTTAGGACCTGATATAAAGGGTGCTGGGGTGGGCTGTACCCCCCCCCCAGAGTTCAGTTGCACCCCCCAGGACCAGTGAGGTCAATTTTAGGAAGCAGAGAGGCCAGGGGGCATTGTGGCCCATACACACTCACACATGTCTGGCGGTGAACTTGCAGGACAGGAAAAAAAGTCCTGCAAGCAGCATCTTTGGGGCGGTGGAGGAGCGGTGAATACACCACTCCTCCACCGCCCCTGCCCATTGGAATGAATAGGCTACGCTGCCGAAGCACCTGCAAAGCACTTCAGCAGCGCCGCAACACGGGCACTTTTAGCCCTTTATTTGGCCGCTAGCGGGGGTTAAAAGCGCCCCGCTAGCGGCCGAAAAGCGCCGATATAACAGCGGTAAAGCGCCGCTAAAACTACCGCTAACGCCCGCACCGCCCCGTGTGAAAGTAGCCTAAATACCAGTGCAGTGGAGATGAAAGACTTTGCAAGTACAATCCTGACCTGGCCATACAGCTGACCTCCCGACACAAGCTTACTCATAGTTGTACTGTCCTGACTTCACCAGCGTCCTCTTTATCAGCACGTGGGATATGATTTTCACTTTTAGGAAAAGTTATTTGATGTGATATATTGTTTTACTTACTTACTATGTCATTAAACAGTGCAACACTATATAAGATATTATCCTATATTAAAAGTGCATGGAGCATTTTTAAAGTGTTAGCAGCAGTTTAATGAACAAAAAACACATGGGGTGACATATAATTTTTGGTTTGCGCAAGATTTTTTTTTGGGGGGGGGGGCACTCTAATGTGATGAGGGCTGACTATGATGTGAAGGGGGGACTTTGATGTGATGGGGGTCTCTGATGTTATCCAGGCTGACTACCCAGAAGTAATGTCAGACCTCACTTCCAGGTCATGACTAGGAATGAGCCGAACACCTCCTGGTTCGGTTCGCAGCAGAACATGCGAATAGGCAAAAAATTAGTTCGAACACGCGAACACCGATAAAGTCTATGGGACACAAAAGTAAAAAATCAAAAGTGCTCATTTTAAAGGGTTCTATGCAAGTTGTTGCCATAAAAAGTGTTTGGGGACCTGGGTCGTGCCCCAGGGGACATGTATCAATGCAAAAATAAGTTTTAAAAACAGCCGTTTTTTCGGGAGCAGTGATTTTAATAATGCCTAAAGTGAAACAATAAACATTAAATATTCCTTTAAATATTGTGCCTGGGGGAGTCCTTAGTATGCCTGTAAAGTAGTGCATCTTTCCCATGTTTATAACAGTGCCACAGCAAAATTACATTTCTAAAGGAAAAAATGTCATTTAAAACTAGTGGCTATAATGTATTGTCAGATCCCAGCAATATAGTTAAAAATACCAAAAATACAAAAAAAATGGCGTGGATGTCCCCCCCAAAATCCATGCCAGGCCCTTCAGGGAACCCCGCACCCAAATTTTTTTTTAAAATGGTGTGAGGGTCCCCCAGGCCCTATATACTCTGAACAGCAGTATATATACTATACAGTCTGCCCTACATACTCTGCAGAAAATTGGGCCTTAGGTGCCACAACACTGTAAGCCCTCACAGTTACTCTTGGTGGGCGCTGGAACGGGCCCTGCTGTTAAATATTATATCAAGAATTGTAATTACATGCCCCTGTTGAACAGGGTCAAAAAAATTGGGCCTTTGGTGGTGGTGTTAAAATATTAAAATGGAGAGCCTTCGCGCTACTGTGATGTGCTCCAAAATTGTCTAATATGCTAAATCATATGACTTAGAAAAATAGTAAAAAAAGAACCACCACAAAAATGTGGTAAAATAATCAAAGTGCGTTATGTGCATTTAAGGTGCAATCCAATACAATAAGGGACTGTCTGCAGCAGGGTCTAATAGCGTTCACATCACACTCATGAATACATAAATCAATAATGATCCCGCGCTACAGCAATAAAGATAAAGTGCAAAAAGTGCCAAATAAATATGGTTAATTAGTGTAAAATTAATTAATTATTGAACTAGTGTATTGATCCAGGGACATCCAAAATAAAAGTCAATGTGGTGATTAGAGAATTATCTTCTATTCAGGCATCTTTCTAATTAATGTCCAAAATGCTTCTCAAAAATAGGCTAGATAATCTCATACATAGAGGGCCCCGCTCCAATCCCAAAATATCGGTGCCCATGAAAACGACCATTAAGGTGTGGGATACGGTGAACGCGAAACTAGAGGAACAACATACGTGGTCCCCTGTGACACCACTTTGGGGTAACCCGCGGTTAAGTAATTTTCAATCGATTCCGGATCCCGTCATATGGGCTAGATACGGCATAGTGGCCCTTGGTGATATTGTATCACAGGGACAACTGATAACGTTTGATGATCTGAAAAGTAGAAAGGGCCTCCCAAATCGGATGTTTTTTAGATTTCTCCAGATAAGGCATGCTTTTCGCTCCCAGTTTCCCAGTCCGATAACTTTGCGGATGTCGGATTTGGAGACTGAACTTCGTGCACCTGAAGGCACTAGATTACTCTCGTCTATATATAACAAACTTACCCTGCTAGACACATCTAGAGTCTCACAACTGCTGACAACATGGCAACGTGACATCCCTGACCTGAGTGACGATGACTGGGAGGAGGGGGTGCAGCAATATCTAACTCTTACCATATCCTCTAGGGATAGATTTACCCAACTAAAATTTCTACACCGGGCTTATTACTCCCCATCGCGTCTTGCAAAAATGTATACAAATAGAACAGCCACCTGTCCTAGATGTGGCTCAGATGATGCAGATTTCTTTCATACTGTGTGGACATGTCCACAGATAGTGTTTTTTTGGGAGACAGTCCTGGAGGATGTTAACTCGGTGGGCAAAATCAGGGTCCCCTATAGCCCTCTTCCCCTCCTGCTGGGTATATGTGACAATCTTGAGGCCCACAAAAGGAAAAAATTATTTGTTTTTTACACTGCAATGTATGCCAGAAAGGCGATTCTCCTTAAATGGAATCAGCCTCAATCACCTACTAAACAACTATGGCTCTCTCTCATAAATGTAGCCCTGCCCCTATATAAACTAACATATATGGGAAGGAACTGTCCGAAAAAGTTTGATAGAGTCTGGGCGGGTTGGGTGGAGGCCAAACACCTGACTATTCCATAGTAAAACTAAGTACTACAACTAGCACTCCTGGCTGCCCAAGCATTCCTACTTTAGGTAATTTCGCCCAGGACAGGGCCTCCCCGATACGAGGTTAATACATAACTAAGCTTGAAGGACCCCTGCGGTGCCTTCCTACCCGGGCCTCTCTCCCCCCCCCCTACCCTTCCTCCCCCCACACGGGGGCTTTTATAGCGACCGGGATTTGAAGTTTTACAACTCTATTTTGACCATTTACTGTGCGGTTGAAATATATTATCTGCAATGTACTATTCGATTTCATATGGTATGGAAAATCCTTATACATTATCTGTCTTGAGCTAATGTAACCTGTTTGTATTCTGTTTGCTTGAGATAAATAAACATTATGTTAAAAAAAAAAAAAAAAAATAGGCTAGATAAACCGCACATCTTATGGGTGAGAGGTGTATAATCCCATCAATGAGCTCACAGAACTCTCACCTTAATTTCTTGAATCAACAGCATGTATTTCTGTAAGAAAATCTGTCCTGCTATTCTGACATCTACCACCAGGGGGTCCTCCGTTCCAGCTTATGTTGTGCTTGTATGGAAACTCTAAACCCACGTCCTCGTAATGCTCTCGTACTCCCGGGGGGGGGGGGATAAGGAAAGGGATGGGAGAAAGAGAGAACTCCAATAGTGTAGTGTAGTATGTTCAAAATGTAGAATTACTTTTATTAGGTGAACAAGCTGGACTCTTACATCAATAAAAATATAACAGGCTTAAAAACTAAATCGTGTGGCATTTGTCACTTCCGGTATTTACTCGACTTCCACTTCCGGCCACTCCCTACGCGTTACGTCATCACGTGACTTCATCAGGGGATCCGGATTGGCTGTGGTGGATTTGTTTATAACTGGTAAACCCGGAAATAGAATTGCGGCCATTTTCTTGTGGTCCGCTGTATTAAACAGCCGCGGCCATTTTCCTATAGCCTATAGCATATAGTACACGCGGCCATCTTGCTGGTCATTGAAGTAAAGACCTTCTCTGGTGACAGTCCTAAACTCGGAACTACACATAATGATTCAAGCTGAGGATTAAAGCCGAGTTTCGTTTAATGGCACAGTGTGACTCCTTCCCAAAGAATATCAACTACTTCCGTTGTTTAACCAGTTGCCGACCACCGCACGACGATGTACGTCCTCAGAGCGGCACGGGCAGGCAAAAGGGCTTACAGGTACGTCCTTGCCTGCCCGCGGGTGGGGGGTCCGATCGGACCCCCCCCGGTGCCTGCGGCGGTCGGCAAATCCTCCCCGGCGATCGGTGGTGAGGGGGAGGCCATCCATTCGTGGCCCCCCCCTCGCGATCGCTCCCAGCCAATGGGATCATTTCCCTGCCTCTGTATTGTACACAGAGGCAGAGGAAATGATGTCATCTCTCCTCGGCTCGGTATTTTCCGTTCCGGCGCCGAGGAGAGAAGACTGAAATGTGAGTGCACAACACACACACATACAGTAGAACATGCCAGGCACACAAAACACCCCGATCCCCCCCCCCCCGATTACCCCCAGATCCCCCCCAATTACCCCCCCTGTCACAAACTGACACCAAGCAGGTTTTTTTTATTTTTTTTTTCTGATTACTGTATTGGTGTCAGTTTGTGACAGTTACAGTGTTAGGGCAGTTAGGGTTAGCCCCCTTTAGGTCTAGGGTACCCCCTAACCCCCCCTAATAAAGTTTTAACCCCTTGATCACCCCCTGTCACCAGTGTCACTAAGCGATCATTTTTCTGATCGCTGTATTAGTGTCGCTGGTGACGCTAGTTAGGGAGGTAAATATTTAGGTTCCCCGTCAGTGTTTTATAGCGACAGGGACCCCCATATACTACCTAATAAATGTTTTAACCCCTTGATTGCCCCCTAGTTAACCCTTTCACCACTGATCACCGTATAACCGTTGCGGGTGACGCTGGTTAGTTAGTTTATTTTTTATAGTGTCAGGGAACCCGCCGTTTATTACCGAGTAAAGGTTTAGCCCCCTGATCGCCCGGCGGTGATATGCGTCGCCCCAGGCAGCGTCAGATTAGCGCCAGTACCGCTAACACCCACGCACGCAGCATACGCCTCCCTTAGTGGTATAGTATCTGAATGGATCAATATCTGATCCGATCAGATCTATACTAGCGTCCCCAGCAGTTTAGGGATCCCAAAAACGCAGTGTTAGCGGGATCAGCCCAGATACCTGCTAGCACCTGCGTTTTGCCCCTCCGCCCGTCCCAGCCCAGCCCACCCAAGTGCAGTATCATAGTTACATAGTAGGTGAGGTTGAAAAAAGACACAAGTCCATCAAGTCCAACCTATGTGTGTGATTATGTGTCAGTATTACATTACATATCCCTGTATATTGCGGTCATTCAGGTGATTATCTAATAGTTTCTTGAAGCTATCAATGCTCCCCGCTGAGACCACCGCCTGTGGAAGGGAATTCCACATCCTTGCCGCTCTTACAGTAAAGAACCCTCTACGTAGTTTAAGGTTAAACCTCTTTTCTTCTAATTGTAATGAGTGGCCCCGAGTCTTATTAAACTCTCTTCTGCGAAAAAGTTTTATCCCTATTGTGGGGTCACCAGTACAGTATTTGTAAATTGAAATCATATCCCCTCTCAAGCGTCTCTTCTCCAGAGAGAATAAGTTCAGTGCTCGCAACCTTTCCTCATAACTAAGATCCTCCAGACCCTTTATTAGCTTTGTTGCCCTTCTTTGTACTCGCTCCATTTCCAGTACGTCCCTCCTGAGGACTGGTGCCCAGAACTGGACAGCATACTCCAGGTGCGGGCGGACCAGAGTCTTGTAGAGCGGGAGAATTATCGTTTTATCTCTGCAGTTGATCCCCCTTTTAATGCATGCCAATATTCTGTTTGCTTTATTAGCAGCAGCTTGGCATTGCATGCCGTTGCTGAGCCTATCATCCACTAGGACCCCCAAGTCCTTTTCCATCCTAGATTCCCCCAGAGGTTCTCCCCCCAGTGTATAGATTGCATTCATATTTTTGACACCCAAATGCATTATTTTACATTTTTCTACATTGAACCTCATTTGCCATGTAGTCGCCCACCCCATTAATTTGTTCAGGTATTTTTGCAAGATTTCCACATCCTGCGGAGAAGTTATTGCCCTGCTTAGCTTAGTATCGTCTGCAAATACAGAGATGGAACTGTTTATCCCATCCTCCAGGTCATTTATGGACAAATTAAATAGGATTGGTCCCAGCACAGAACCCTGGGGGACCTCACTACCCACCCCTGACCATTCTGAGTACTCCCCATTTATCACCACCCTCTGAACACGCCCTTGTAGCCAGTTTTCAATCCATGTACTCACCCTATGGTCCATGCCAACGCACCTTATTTTGTACAGTAAACGTTTATGGGGAACTGTGTCAAATGCTTTTGCAAAATCCAGATACACCACGTCTACGGGCCTTCCTTTATCTAGATGGCAACTCACCTCCTCATAGAAGGTTAATAGATTGGTTTGGCAAGAACGATTCTTCATGAATCCATGCGGATTACTGCTAATGATATCATTCTTATTACTAAAATCTTGTATATAGTCCCTTATCATCCCCTCCAAGAGTTTACATACTATTGATGTTAGGCTAACTGGTCTGTAATTCCCAGGGATGTTTTTTGGGCCCTTTTTAAATATTGGTGCTACATTGGCTTTTCTCCAATCAGCTGGTACCATTCCAGTCAATAGACTGTCTGTAAAAATTAGGAACAACGGTCTGGCAATCACCTGACTGAGTTCCCTAAGTACCCTCGGATGCAAGCCATCTGGTCCCGGTGATTTATTAATGTTAAGTTTCTCAAGTCTAATTTTAATTCCATCCTCTGTTAACCATGTAGGTGTTTCCTGTGTTGTGTCATGAGGATAAACACTGCAGTTTTGGTTACTGAAGCCCCCCGATTCACTCGTGAATACTGAGGAGAAGAATAAATTCAATACCTCTGCCATCTCCCCATCCTTTGTAACCAGATGTCCTTCCTCATTCTTTATGGGGCCAATATGGTCTGTCCTCCCTTTTTTACTGTTTACATACTTAAAGAATTTCTTGGGATTTTTTTTGCTCTCCTCCGCTATGTGTCTTTCATGTTCTATCTTAGCCATCCTAATTGCACCCTTACATTTCTTATTGCATTCTTTATAAGTTCTGAATGCTGTGGATGATCCCTCAACCTTGTATTTTTTGAAGGCCTTCTCCTTTGCTTTTATATGCATTTTTACATTGGAGTTAAGCCATCCAGGATGTTTGTTCGCTCTTTTAAATTTATTACCCAATGGGATACATTGGCTAATGCCCTTATTTAATATGCTCTTAAAGCAAACCCATCTCTCCTCTGTATTCTTTGTTCCTAATATTTTATCCCAATTTATGCCTTTTAGCAAGGTTTGTAGTTTAGGGAAGTTGGCTCTTTTGAAATTCAGTGTCTTTGTGTTCCCTTCATGTCTCCTATTTGTGTGATTTATACTGAAACTAATTGACCTGTGATCGCTGTTACCTAAATTGCCCCGTATTTCCACATCTGTTATCAGGTCTGTATTGTTGGTAATCAGTAGATCTAGTAATGTTTTATTTCTAGTTGGTGCGTCTACCATCTGACCCATAAAATTGTCCTGCAAGACATTAAGGAACTGGCGAGCCTTAAATGAATGCGCGGTTCCCACCGCCCAGTCTATGTCTGGATAATTAAAATCCCCCATTATGATAACACTTCCCATCCTTGCTGCTAATCCAATTTGTGATAGGAGATCCGTCTCCACTTCCTCCCTCAGGTTAGGGGGCCTATAGCATACTCCCAGTATTATTTTCCCCTTAGCTTCATCCCTTTGAAGCTCTACCCATAAAGATTCCACCTCCTCCCTAGCCCCCTCAGTGATGTCATCTCTCACATTCACTTGTACATTATTCTTGATATATAGGCATACCCCTCCCCCTTTTTTACCCTCTCTATCCTTGCGGTATAGGGTATACCCTTGAATGTTTGCCAGCCAATCATGAGAGCTGTTGAACCAGGTCTCTGAAATTCCCACAAAATCCAAATCCTCCTTGTACAACAGTATCTCTAGTTCACCCATCTTGTCCGCCAGGCTCCTGGCATTGGTGAACATGCCACATAGTTTAGACCGGTCGCATATTGTCCTCGTATTGGGTGTTTCAAGATTGCAACTTGGACTTGCTACTATACTCACCTTGTGTTTTTGTGCTTTGGTTAACCTACCACTAATGCCCCCAATACTACCCTCTGGAATATCTTCCGCGCTGGCTATCACTGTCTCTGGACCCTCCCCCCCATCGCCTAGTTTAAAAACCCCTCTAACTTTTTGGCCATCTTCATTCCCAGCAGATCTGCACCCTCCTCATTTAGGTGCAGTCCGTCCCTTCTATAGTACCGGTTACCGACTGAGAAGTTGGCCCAGTCCTCCAGGAACCCAAACCCCTCCTTACTACACCAGCTCTTCAGCCACTTGTTTACTTCCCTAATCTCCCTCTGCCTCTCTGGTGTGGCTCGATGTACCGGTAGTATTCCTGAGAACACTGCCTTGGAGGTCCTTTTCCTCAATTTAGCTCCTAAGTCCCTAAAATCGTTCTTTAGGACACTCCATCTGCCTCTGACTTTGTCATTGGTGCCAACGTGCACCATGACAGCCGGGTCTTCCCCAGCCCCTCCCAGTAATCTGTCCACAAGATCCGTGATGTGCCGAACCCGAGCGCCCGGTAGACAACATACTGTTCGGCGCTTCAGGTCTTGGTTACAGATTGCCCTCTCTGTCCTTCTAAGAATTGAGTCCCCTACCACCAGAATCTGTCTTTCCTTTCCCTTTGCTGCCCCCCCACTCTCACTGGAGGAGTTCTTCCCCTGGCAGCTAGGAGAGTCCCTCAACTCCAGCAGTGCTGGTCCCTGACTGGTTACACCAATGTCACTCAATGGAGCGTACTTATTGGGATGCTCCAGTCCTGGATCGGCCTCCCTGGCACTTCCCCCTCTACCCCTCCTGACTTTCACCCATCTACTCTTTGCTAGTGCCTGCACCTCTTTGTCTCCACCCGCCTCTGTGCTGGCCCCTGCCGGCACCTGCCGTGTACGTTCCTGGCTCACCTTTAGTATGGAGGGACTTCTCAGTGCTGACAGTTGCTTCCCCAGATTCAGAACCTGGGCTTCCAGGGAAACAATGTGCTTACATTTTGCACAGCAGTATTCGCCCTCGATCGGATGATCAAGGAACGCATACATGCGGCAAGATGTACAAAGAGTCGCCTCTCCACACCCGCCGGGCATCGTACCTATTAAATTTAGTGAGGATTTGGGGATTTTACCCTGTCCAAATTACCTAACAACTAGCTTCCTGGCACGAATACTCAAGACAATACACAGGTACACAATACACAAGTACTAACGATCCACACACACTACTCAGACAACACTCAGATACTCACACTACACAGGTACTATGACCCCTGTTATAACCTCCTGTTTTAAACTCTTGTTTATAACTCCCACTTAAAAAAGCTCCACTTACACCAAGCTCCACAGCTTCAAACTGAGCACGCTCAACTGAGTCCTACAACAAGTTAAATAGTCACCTGGGAGCAATTAACCACACCCTTAATTGATAGACTGATGAAACAAAAAAAACAAAAAAAAAAAAAGAAAAGCTATTTAAAAAGTGACAGCAAAAGGCAAGATAAAAACTAAAAGGAAAGGTCCCCAAAATGCAACCCAGCAAACACCAACAGACAGCAGCAATACACACACCAACAGACAGCAGCAATACACACACCAACAGACAGCAGCAATACACACACCAGCAGACAGCAGCAATACACACACCAACAGACAGCAGCAATACACACACCAACAGACAGCAGCAATACACACACCAACAGACAGCAGCAATACACACACCAACAGACAGCAGCAATACACACACCAACAGACAGCAGCAATACACACACCAGCAGACAGCAAACACCAACAGACAGCAAGACTTGTATACTCTAACTCTTGTTTATAACTCCCACTTAAAAAAGCTCCACTTACACCAAGCTCCACAGCTTCAAACTGAGCATCGATCGATCACTGACACTTACAAAACACTAAACGCATAACTGCAGCGTTCGCAGAGTCAGGCCTGATCCCTGCGATCGCTAACAGTTTTTTTTGGTAGCTTTTTATTGAACTGGCAAGCACCAGCGGCCTAGTACACCCCGGTCGTAGTCAAACCAGCACTGCAGTAACACTTGGTGACGTGGCGAGTCCCATAAGTGCAGTTCAAGCTGGTGAGGTGGCAAGCACAAGTAGTTTCCCGCTGCCACCAAAAAGACAAACACAGGCCCGTCGTGCCCATAATGCCCTTCCTGCTGCATTTGCCAATCCTAATTGGGAACTCACCGCTTCTGCAGCGCCCGTACTTTCCCCATTCACATCCCCAACCAAATGCAGTCGGCTGCATGAGAGGCATTTTCTTTATGTCCTCCCGAGTACCCCTACCCAGCGAACCCCCCCAAAAAAGATGTGTCTGCAGCAAGCCCGGATATAGACGTGACACCCGCTATTATTGTCCCTCCTGTCCTGACAATCCTGGTCTTTGCATTGGTGAATGTTTTGAACGCTACCATTCACTAGTTGAGTATTAGTGTAGGGTACAGCATTGGACAGACCAGGCACACTTTCACAGGGTCTCCCAAGATGCCATCGCATTTTGAGAGACCCGAACCTGGAACCGGTTACAGTTATAAAAGTTACAGTTACAAAAAAAGTGTAAAAAAAAACCACAAACAAAAATATAAAATAAAAAATAATAGTTGTCGTTTTATTGTTCTCTCTCTCTCTATTCTCTCTATTGTTCTGCTCTTTTTTACTGTATTCTATTCTGCAATGTTTTATTGTTATTATGTTTTATCATGTTTGCTTTTCAGGTATGCAATTTTTTATACTTTACCGTTTACTGTGCTTTATTGTTAACCATTTTTTTGTCTTCAGGTACGCCATTCACGACTTTGAGTGGTTATACCAGAATGATGCCTGCAGGTTTAGGTATCATCTTGGTATCATTCTTTTCAGCCAGCAGTCGGCTTTCATGTAAAAGCAATCCTAGCGGCTAATTAGCCTCTAGACTGCTTTTACAGTGGGAGAGAATGCCCCCCCACCGTCTTCCGTGTTTTTCTCTGGCTCTCCTGTCTCAACAGGGAACCTGAGAATGCAGCCGGTGATTCTGCCAGCTGACCATAGAGCTGATCAGAGACCAGAGTGGCTCCAAAAATCTCTATGGCCTAAGAAACCGGTAGCTACGAGCATTTTATGACTTCGATTTCGCCGGATGTAAATAGCGCCATTGGGAAATTGGGGAAGCATTTTATCACACCGATCTTGGTGTGGTCAGATGCTTTGAGGGCAGAGGAGAAATCTAGGGTCTAATAGACCCCAATTTTTTCAAAAAAAGAGTACCTGTCACTACCTATTGCTATCATAGTGGATATTTACATTCCCTGAGATAACAATAAAAATGATTTTAAAAAAAATGAAAGGAACAGTTTAAAAATAAGATAAAAAAGCAAAAAAATAATAAAGAAAAAAAAAAAATAAAGCACCCCTGTCCCCCCTGCTCTCGCGCTAAGGCGAACGCAAGCGTCAGTCTGGCGTCAAATGTAAACAGCAATTGCGCCATGCATGTGAGGTATCACCGTGAAGGTCAGATCGAGTGCAGTAATTTTAGCAGTAGACCTCCTCTGTAAATCTAAAGTGGTAACCTGTAAAGGCTTTTAAAGGCTTTTAAAAATGTATTTATTTTGTTGCCACTGCACGTTTGTGCGCAATTTTAAAGCATGTCATGTTTGGTATCCATGTACTCGGCCTAAGATCATCTTTTTTATTTCATCAAACATTTGGTCAATATAGTGTGTTTTAGTGCATTAAAATTTAAAAAAGTGTGTTTTTTTCCCAAAAAATGCGTTTGAAAAATCGCTGCGCAAATACTGTGTGAAAAAAAAAATGAAACACCCACCATTTTAATCTGTAGGGCGTTTGCTTTAAAAAAATATATAATGTTTGGGGGTTCAAAGTAATTTTCTTGCAAAAAAAAATAATTTTTTCATGTAATCAAAAAGTGTCAGAAAGGGCTTTGTCTTCAAGTGGTTAGAAGAGTGGGTGATGTGTGACATAAGCTTCTAAATGTTGTGCATAAAATGCCAGGACAGTTCAAAACCCCCCCAAAAGACCCCATTTTGGAAAGTAGACACCCCAAGCTATTTGCTGAAAGGCATGTCGAGTCCCTGGAATATTTTATATTGTGACACAAGTTGCGGGAAAGAGACAAATTTTTTTTTTTTTTTTGCACAAAGTTGTCACTAAATGATATATTGCTCAAACATGCCATGGGAATATGTGAAATTACACCCCAAAATACATTCTGTTGCTTCTCCTGAGTATGAGGATACCACATGTGTGGGACTTTTTGGGAGCCTAGCCGCGCACGGGACCCCGAAAACCAAGCACCGCCTTCAGGCTTTCTAAGGCCGTAAATTTTTGATTTCACTCTTCACTGCCTATCACAGTTTTGGAGGCCATGGAATGCCCAGGTGGCACAAAACCCCCCCAAATGACCCCATTTTGGAAAGTAGACACCCCAAGCTATTTGCTGAGAGGTATAGTGAGTATTTTGCAGACCTCACTTTTTGTCACAAAGTTTTGAAAATTAAAAAAAGAAAAAAAAAAATATGTTTTTCTTGTCTTTCATTTTCAAAAACAAATGAGAGCTGCAAAATACTCACCATGCCTCTCAGCAAATAGCTTGGGGTGTCTACTTTCCAAAATGGGGTAATTTGGGGGGGTTTGTGCCACCTGGGCATTCCATGGCCTCCGAAACTGTGATAGGCAGTGAAGAGTGAAATCAAAAATTTACACCCTTAGAAATCCTGAAGGCGGTGATTGGTTTTCGGGGCCCCGTACGCGGCTAGGCTCCTAAAAAGTCCCACACATGTGGTATCCCCATACTCAGGAGAAGCAGCTAAATGTATTTTGAGGTGCAATTCCACATATGCCCATGGCCTGTGTGAGCAATATATCATTTAGTGACAACTTTGTGCAAAAAAAAAAATTGTCACTTTCCCGCAACTTGTGTCAACATATAAAATATTCCATGGACTCAACATGCCTCTCAGCAAATAGCTTGGGGTGTTTACTTTCCAAAATGGGGTCATTTGGAGGGGTTTTATGCCATCTGGGCATTTTATGGCCTTCAAAACTGTGATAGGTAGTGAGGAGTAAAATCAAAAATGTACGCCCTTAGAAATCCTGAAGGCAGTGATTGGTTTTCGGGTCCCCGTACGCGGCTAGGCTCCCAAAAAGACCCACACATGTGGTATCCCCATACTCAGGAGAAGCAGCTAAATGTATTTTGGGGTGCAATTCCACATATGCCCATGGCCTGTGTGAGCAATATATCATTTAGTGACAACTTTTTGTAATTTTTTTTTTTGTCATTATTCAATCACTTGGGACAAAAAAAATTAATATTCAATGGGCTGAACATGCCTCTCAGCAATTTCCTTGGGGTGTCTACTTTCCAAAATGGGGTCATTTGGGGGGGTTTTGTACCGCCCTGCCATTTTAGCACCTCAAGAAACGACATAGGCAGTCATAAATTAAAGGCTGTGTAAATTCCAGAAAATGTACCCTAGTTTGTAGGCGCTATAACGTTTGCGCAAACCAATAAATATATACTTATTGACATTTTTTTTACCAAAGACATGTGGCCGAATACATTTTGGCCTAAATGTATGACTAAAATTGAGTTTATTGGATTTTTTTTAGAACAAAAAGTAGAAAATATCATTTTTTTTCAAAATTTTCGGTCTTTTTCCGTGTATAGCGCAAAAAATAAAAAGGCAGAGGTGATCAAATACCATCAAAAGAAAGCTCTATTTGTGGGAAGAAAAGGACGCAAATTTCGTTTGGGTACAGCATTGCATGACCGCGCAATTATCAGTTAAAGTGACGCAGTGCCAAATTGTAAAAAGTGCTCTGGTCAGGAAGGGGGTAAATCCTTCCTGGGACTGAAGTGGTTAAGATTAGAATATAAATGCTAAAAGATTTTGTAAAAATTATATCATGATTGAGTCAGATATTATAGAGGAAAGCCGAGTTCCGTTTAATGGCACAGTGTGACTCCTTCCCAAAGAATATCAACTACTTCCGTTGTTTAAGATTAGAATATAAATGATAAAAGATTTTGTAAAAATTATATCATGATTGAGTCAGATATTATAGAGGATAAAATGTTGACTGGTCTAATAAGCTCAAGCGGATGAATCCGATGGGAAAAAAATGAAATAAGGTAGAAAAAAAGAGAATAAAAATGATAAAATTAAATAACATAAAAAAATAAAATAAAATAAAAATAAAGTAAACATAAAAATAAAAATAAAAACAAAAATAAAATGAAAAGGCTGAACTTGAATCAAATCATAGAGTCCTAGCCTAGCTTCGTGTAAACATACATAAAAATTGTCCCATGTGGGCAATGGTTAATAAAGGTTAATAATGCCTAGACAGAGTGAATAAAATAAAGGGTGGAATGAGTGTGTATCCAATTTAAAATTAAATTGTCGTATACCGGAAATGAAGCGATTACTGCATCCTGAGGTAACGGCCATAAAATATAACAGTAAAAACAATATTAATATCAAACATAAGTAATGATAATTAAAAATTACTGAGGGGGGCGTGACCAAGATGGCTACCTGAGAGGACGCAGGAACCAGAGCTCTGCTGGATACGTTTAAAATATCCTGCTCCAGGTTAATTTACTGCCCTAAACTTCTCCAGTCCTAGTCCGGATGCCATACAGGACAAGACACAGGGGGAAAAAGCTTCATTTTCCGCAGACTGAGGAAGCTATATCTCCGAAAGTGCCTATACACGTGGCGGGTGGAGTTCACAATATGGCATCGCAGACTGCGGTGGAGGAGTCCACGACAGAGAGCCAGCTCGGATTTCAGGAGGTGATGGCGGCGATCGCTTCTTGCCATGCGGCCTTGACTAACAAGATTGAGGCAGTGCAACTGGACGTCGGTTTAATAAGACAGGACATTGACAAGCTCCGCTCGAGGGTATCGGAGACGGAACAGAGAATCAGCCAGACTGAGGATGCAGTAGGAGAACATGCAGTGTCCATCCGCACCCTTCAAACAAAGGTCCGAGCCTTGGAATATAAGGTCGACAATGCGGAGAATAGAAATAGGAGGAACAACCTCCGGATCGTGGGAATGCCGGAGGGCGTGGAGGGGAAAAACCCGACTGTGTTTGTGGAGGAGCTCCTGCGAGCCATATTACCAGATGCCCACTTCTCCCCTTATTTCACAGTGGAGCGAGCTCACCGGATTCCTCCGGTTCCTGGCCCGCCAGGTTCTAATCCCCGCACTATGATCTTTCGCATGTTGAACTTCAGGGATCGGGACGAGGTCCTTAGGGCGGCTAGAAGAGCGGGTGAACTGAAATATCAGAATGGAAAGCTGCTATTCTTCCCAGATTATTCCCTTGAGACCCAGAAGTTAAGAAGATCCTTTCACCAGGTTAAGCTGGGGCTTCGGGCAAGAAATATAAAATACAGCATCCTCTTCCCAGCTAAGCTGAGGGTGCAGGATGGAGAAACGGTGAAATTCTTCACCTCATCTCGTGAAGCTGCTGCTTGGCTGGAGTCCCTGCCTCCCCTCCGTTGAGGGGGGTGGGGGGAGAAGGATTCATCTGTTTCATTGAAACCTACTTGTTCAGTTACTATATACTTTTATGTTTGACCGCTTTACACCGCATGGTAATATGCGATGGTTATTCTCTTCAATATACGTTTGTTCCTGCTATTGATGGTATCCAGAGTGGCCGACCTTTTAATTGGGCGTCAGACTACACTGGTTTTTCTACTCTCAGTGCTTTACTTATGCTGCTCGAAGTTTTGAGGTCACGGGTGTGCTTCCTACCGCTGCAGACTGACATGTGCAGGAGGCCTAGACTTTCATGCATAGCACCAATTTGGAAATCCCTTATATGGCAGCGACTGCCCGGACTTCTGTTGATGCTGGGGACTGGTTTTTTCACACAGGCTACATGATATAACTGTATGGGGATAAATGGTCGGGAGACAATATCGGCTTCCTGGGATAGTCATACCCGTGCCTTACCTGAACATGTGCTGCCACCGAGGGAGAAGCAGCTTGTTTGTTCAGGGCGGACGCTGTTGACTGAGCTGCTCCTTACATGTTCATGGAAAGGAACAATAGGCAGGATCTGCACGTTAAAGCGGTCTAGCAAATCCGTTATTCTGAGAATAGGCATGTTTGGTTTCAGGTTCCAATTACCTTTATATGTAACTAAGAATTGTACCCCTGGGATAACCAGGAGAACATTGACAGCACTTTCAACCAGCATCTCTGAGGTGACTGTTAAGTAACAGTTCTCTGCCTTAAGTTCACGTCCTCTGAACAGTTCTTCTAGTTGGGGTTCAGGGAGAATATGCATCGCCGATTGATGTGGGGGATGCGGGGAGGGGGGCAAGGTTTTCTGCCGTTGCAGATAATGGGGTTTCTACTGTTATTTTTTCTTTTGGAGTCGCTTTACTTATGCTGGAAAAATGTATTTTTTTGTATGCATGATTATTATTACAAACCTACTTATGCTAAATTGAAGTACACACTATGGCGTTGTGTCCGACCAGTGGAGGTCTACTGGCTCGGGATTCCGCCTTCTGCTCCTGGTTGGCGGGGGGAGGAGACATGCGGATCTTGGCAATATTTCTATCCCATGCTTAAAAATGACTAGCATTTCAATTACCTCTTGGAATGTGAGAGGATTGAATTCGGCCGTTAAAAGGTCTTTAGTTTTTAAATTCCTGCAAAAAAATATCCCACACATTTGTATCTTTCAGGAGACGCACCTGGTTGGTTCCAGGATTCTTGGTCTCCGTAGAGCATGGGTGGGAGCCCAGTATCATTCTACTTATTCCAATTACACCAGGGGGGTTAGTTTTTTGATCCGCAGGTCTCTTCCTTTCCAGTTAATGGATGTACGTACTGACCCTGGGGGCAGATATGTGATCCTACATGCACTGGTCTATGATAAGAAGATGGTACTAGTGGGCTTATATCTTCCCCCTCTGGCTAATGCTCAACTACTATATGACAGTATGCAGATAGTCATGGGTTATGGTACTAGAGAGGTTTTTGTATTGGGGGATTTTAATTTGGTGCCCTATCAGGACTTGGACAGACTGCACCCCGTGGCCCGCTCCTCGTCTGAATTGCAGACTTGGGCGGATACATTTGCTCTAACGGATGCGTGGCGTCACTTTCATCCATCTGACAGGGAGTACACTTGCCACTCCACGTCGTATCGCTCCCTCTCCCGTATAGATTTGGCCTATGTGTCTACTGATGCATTGCGCTGGACGAGGGAGGTCAGACATTTAGCTAGGAGGAATCTCTGATCACGCTCCACTACAATTAAATATATCACTGTCTGAGTCCACGGGGTTGCGGCTTTGGCGTCTGTCCAGGTTCTGGGTGACAGACGAGAGATTGCAGGAAGATATCACGGAGGCAATCTGCAATTTTTGGCACGCCAATGGGGATTCATCGGATGCTATAACCCTCTGGGACACTTTTAAGGCCTGGATAAGGGGAGAGTACATATCTCGTATATCGTCATTGCAGAGAGTGGCTTCTCGAACCTTGGAACAGCTGGAGGGGGAGGCGGCATGACTTGAGGTGGCGTACATTGCCTCTCCTAGTGTGGATAGTCATGAGTCTTGGCAGAGAGCACTGAGGGACTTATCATTACACAATATTGAACAAACTAAGAAGTCCATGTTGTACTCTAAGCAGAAGGTTTTTGAGTACGGCAGTAAAAATGGAAAGCTTCTGGCTTGGTTGGCTAGGGGGATGGAGGGATCCACACACATTGCAAACATAAGGGACGCCCAAATGGTGTTTTTGTCATCTCCTGAGGATGTCAGCTCTAGTTTTTGCAGCTTTTTCCAGAATTTGTACACATCACGGGTCTGTACTACACCTGCTGCATTGCAAGAATATTTAGATAAAATTCCATTCCCGACATTGTCTGAGGTCCATAGAGAACAACTGGAGGAGGAAATTTCCTTGGAGGAGGTTCAGGCAGCCATAGGAAGTCTGCAGCATGGAAAGACTCCATACTGACCAAACCGGTTTTATGCCTGGTAAGGGCACAGATATAAATATCAGGCGCCTGTTTATCAATTTGTCCCGAACGCATGACAATGCAGGAAACAGAGTAGTGGCCTCTTTGGATGCAGAGAAGGCGTTTGATTCTGTGGAGTGGCAATACCTTTGGGGGGTGCTGAAGCACTTTGGTTTCGGCTCAGTATTTATACGCTGGATTCGGATGCTCTATAGGGCTCCGCGTTAACAATAGAGTTTCGGAACTCTTCCCACTCCACAGAGGCACTCGTCAGGGGTGCCCATTGTCCCCAAGTCTTTTTGCTCTGGCAATAGAGCCATTGGCAATAATTATTAGAGAGTCCCAGGAAGTACATGGGTTACGGATAGGCTGCCTAGAGGAGAAAATATCTCTCTATGCGGATGATGCCCTGCTTTATCTGCAGGATGCTGGTCCCTCACTGGATGCTGCCCTGGAACTCTTTGATAGATTTGGTACCTACTCAGGTATTAGAATCAACTGGTCCAAATCAATCCTTTTCCCGCTGGATAACCAATCTCCTAACAGGACAGGCCCCTCATCTTTAGAATGGGTCACTGAATTCAAATATCTGGGGATTAGGGTGGTTAGAGATACAGCTCAATATTATAGTCAAAATGTACTCCCACTGTTGCGTCTCATTAGAGAAAAATGTCAATCGTGGTCTGCTCTTACTCTAAATCTAATAGGTCGCATTAATATTCTTAAGATCATAATTCTCCCCAAGTTCACATATTTTTTTAGGAACAGCCCCACTTGGATCCTGGCATCCTTCTTCCGTGAGGTGGAACGGTGCATAATTTCCTTTATTTGGCTCTATCCCCCGTCTAGCAAAATCTACGCTGTACTTGGCAACACATTTGGGGGGCTTGCCCTCCCAAATCTGCGGGTATATTACTGGGCGGCGATGCTGGTTACGGTATATTGGTGGTTCGAGGGTAAACGCTCTAATGCGGCGGTGTGCCTGGAGGCAACTTGCCTGGGCTCCTTGCAGGCCCTACAGAATTTAGCCTACAGGGGAATAGGGGCCTATGAGGATCTACCTGCTCCAACAAAGGCAACGGTGTGAGTGTGGGGTGCGGCGAGACGTAGGTTTTTTCAGAGGGAGTGCTGGTCCCCAGTGCAGCCGTTATGGGGTAACCCTAACTTGCCCCGTTTTAGGACCGTTCCGACCCTCAGATATGGGCGAGATATGGCATCAAGACCTTGAGAGATATTATGCCAGCGGGTGTGCTGCTCTTTTTTGCCCAACTTTGTAGATCACATGAACTACCGGGGTGGATGTATTTCCGTTACATCCAACTCCGCCATGCAACTAGGGCTCAATTCCCCGACCCTCCGGTTTTGCAATTCGATCCTGTTGAGGATCTCTTGTCTTGCAGTGATTTGGAGAATCCTCTTTCTGCACTGTATGGAACCCTACTGACTACTGACTCCCCACAAATGGATAGGCTGTGGAGGATATGGAAGACGGATATTCCTACTTTGGAGAGGGAGGATTGGGAGGAATGTCTGGAGGCAGGTCCCAGATTGGTGGTTGCGGCAGGGGATAAATTGATACAAATAAAATTTCTCCATAGAGTTTATTTTACCCCGGTGCACTTGTCAAAAATGTATTCCGATAGAGACCCTCATTGTCCTAGGTGTCGGATGCATTTGGGCACATATATGCATATGTTTTGGGAGTGTCCAGCCTTAACAAAATTCTGGTCAGAGATATATGAACAACTTAATGTTAGGCTGGAATTGGAGGTCCCTAGAACACCGGAGTTGGCCCTGCTGGGCATTCATGAGGATGAGCAGAGGCCACATCATAGTAAACTCCTGATTTCGTATCTCATGTTTTATGCCAAAAAGGAGATTCTTTGTAGATGGTCCTCCTCGTCCCCCCCCCCACTATATCGTCATGGGAAGATAAAGTTAACGCGGCCCTACCCTATACAAATTGACATATATTAACAGAGGTTGCCCCTGGAAGTTTGATAAAGTGTGGGCATCCTGGACAAATTAGTAAGGACAGTTGAATGTATTGCTGTTTCCTCCCTCCCGGCCAGGTAGTTAGCTGGTCTCGCTGGGCAAAGTGCATAATGGTGACTGGCTTGGTCCCCCCTCCCCCCTATCTTTCCCTTGCCTCTCCCCCCCCTCCCCCTCCCCTCTCCTCCCCCCCCCCTTAATTTCACCTCTTTTTTTATTTTCTCGTCCCTTCATCCCTTTATCACATGTAAATGGGTTGCAGGTGCTCCGGATAGGCATGTAATATACATAATACCTTTTAATGTGACGATAAACATAAGTAATATGGTGGATAGCCAAGCAATGTAAGATGTAACATAGCTGTCGTATTGTACTGTGTTTTTATATGGTTATACTCGTGTATCTCAATTGTGTATGTACTCTTCTTCTTTAATAAAGCACTCCTGATTATTAAAAAAAAAAAAAAATTACTGAGAAAGCAGTTGAGGTCAAATTCCACGTTTAGACCTTCAGGTGTCAGACTTTTCATAATATGTATCCACCTTGACTCTTTTTGACTAATAGTCCTGATCTTATGGCTCCCTCTCCATGATGCATTATATTTTCCTGTCGCATCATGGCAGCATACACCTATGGGGTTGTGGCTCCGCCCCCGCAACCTGATAGGACCGCGTAGCTATTAAAGTCTGAGAGAGCCCCTGCCCCAGCATTCTCCTTTTTTTCCTCACCTGTCAAGGACCGAAACAGGCATCCCTTACCTAACATTCGCCCCAGCCAGGTTCTAGCCTCTCCTGGGTGGAAGTCCTATCCTGTACAGCCTCTAAATGAGCTTAATGGAAGGAACCCCACTCTGATGGTCTCAGGGGTATGTTACTATGCATTACAAACCTTAAATAGGTTTATGGATCGCAGCGGTCTCCAGCTCCTTTCAGTGCACCTGTGGGTAACTTCCCCTCCTGTCTGTCTCCATAGCTCCAGCTTGTCTCCCCTCCGCTCTCTGTGCCTAGCGCTGAGCGTCTCAGCTCTTCGCGTATGCGCAAACAGCAGTATCTCGTCAGGGCATCCCACTTTCCAGCTTCCAAAATGGCGTAGAAGGCCTCGGAGCGCATCTGAGCATGCGCGAGCGTGACGTCATCTCCGCCGCGACGGCGGCAAGTTTAAAAACGCTGTAAATGTCAGCATTTTCTTGTCTCTTCTCTCCTGAGCCTGTAAGGAGGAATTTTGACCAGATCTCTTTGCTACTCTACCCAGCTGTACTACCCTGTCCCTCTCTTACTATCTCCACACCCAGGTAAGATCTCTGTTTTTTTCTTTGCTTGTTTACTATCTGCTATCCCATGCATGCTAAGCCACCTATATATTATAGGTTGATTCATCACCTTTCATGAAGACCGCTGCCCAGGTAGACCATCGCCAGCCTACTAGGTAAGAGGGGATGATGGGTAAGTATGAAAAAAGAGAGCCCTCACTAATGCTGTTTAAATTGAACAGCCCCACCAGGTCTTCCAGATCGTCACATTCAAGACGAGGGGAGCCTTCAAGAAGGAGCCGCTCAAGCCACAGGCAGAGTCGCTCAGAGCGCAGCAGAAGTCGCTCAAGTCGCAGAAGCCGCTCAAGTCGCAGGAGGAGCAGATCAAGTCGCAGGAGAAGCCGATCAAGGCATAGTCGCTCCCACCACAAGAAATCCCCTGCGCGCAGGAAATCTCCTGTCACCCAGCCTTCCCGTCCACCCGGGAACTCCTGCTGGATTTGCGGTGCTACAGCACTTCCAGACAAACTAGCCTGTCGCACGTGCTTCATGGAGGCAACTAAGGACAGAGAAACAGAGGCAAGGGAACCAAACGAACCATCACCACAAGTCGCAGGGCTTTTCGACTTTTCACTGATCGATCCATTCGTGAAGTCAGTAAAGGAGGCGATCGACTGGGTGGAGGAAAAAGAAACTCCTCAAAAAGTGAGGAAATATTTTCCAAATCTTAAAAAAGACCCAGAGAACTTCCCGTTCATTGATGAACTTGAGGATCTAATTAAGGATGAGTGGCAAAAGCCAGAGAAAAAAAATGGCCTCAGCAACAGATTAGCAAAGCTCTATCCACTTAAAGAGCCTAACGTCAACCCACTAATATCTCCTCCAGTGGTCGACTCCTCTCTAATGCGCCTCGCTAGGCATGTAACACTCCCAATAGAGGATGCAGTCACATTCAAAGATGTCCTGGATAGAAAGATCGATCTGGATCTTAAGAGAACCTACCTCTCAGCAGGGGGTGCTTGCAGGCCAGCAATAGCATTGGCTGCTGTCGGTAAGGCTATCTCAAGCTGGTCCACGATGGCCGAGAAGCTGGTGCCAGAAAGAGTGGAGCAAGAGAAAGTTATCTCAGCCCTCCAAGAACTTAGTCTCGCAGGCGACTTTGTCGCAGAGGCCTCTGTGGATATAATTAAAACCACTTCAAGAGCAATGTTAAGCTCAGTAATGGCCAGAAGGGCGCTTTGGTTAAAACCCTGGTTGGCAGATCCCTCCTCAAAGTCCAATTGGTGTAAAATACCCTTTGATGGCGTAAACCTTTTTGGATGAAAACTGGACTCGGCTATTTCTAAAGTCACCGGAGGAAAATCGGGACTCATCCCTTCAGATAGGAGGCCCAGACAGCAGAGACCACCAGTTTCTAGAAGAAATCTGCCAGATAAATACAGAGAGGCAAGATCCTGCAGGCCTGGAAAAGAGTATAGGAGGAACTGGAAGAATCCCCAGTCATCATTCCTCAAGCTCCAAAAGTCTAAGACCCCTACCACAGGGGAACAAAAGTCTTTTTGAAGGTGCGTCCGCCCAACCAGCTTTAGTGGGGGCCAGACTCATGAGTTTCAAGCAGGTCTGGGCGGATACAATAAAGGACCCATGGACGATAGACACTGTCCAGTTCGGGCACAAATGGAAATTCAAGACATGGGCTCCAAGAGACCAATTCTCTGTAACCAGATTACCGGCATCTCGGGAAAAAAGGATGCTACTGACAAGATACGTCCAAGACCTGTTACAAAAGGAAGCCATAGTGGAAGTTCCAATATCCCAAAGGTCAACGGGATTCTACTCCTCGTTGTTTCTGGTGAAGAAAAAAATCGGGGGATCTCCGCCCTGTCTTAGATCTAAAGAATCTCAATCGCTCAATCTTAGTCGAGACATTCAAGATGGAGAGCCTCCAGTCAATTCTTCGGGCCATGAATATTGGGGATTGGATGCTTTCCGTCGATTTACAAGATGCCTATCTGCACGTCCCCATTCACATCTCATTCCAAAAGTTTCTCCGCTTTGCGGTAGGTCTCCATCATTTTCAATTCCGAAGTCTCCCGTTCGGGATCTCCACCGCTCCAAGGACATTCACAAAAATCTTACTGCCAGTAATAGCCTTACTAAGAGAACAAGGATTGAGAGTCCATCATTACCTGGACGACATCCTTTTGCTAGCAGACAATCAGGATTCCCTTCTACTGCATTGATCCATTCTGATTACCACCCTACAAAACTTCGGCTGGATCATAAACTGGGGGAAAAGCAATCTGCAGCCCACTCAGAGAATGATATTCCTGGGGGTGGAACTAGACACCCGTCTCAATACGGTAGAACTTCCGCGGGGAAAAAATCCCAGTCTCATTCAGAAGGCAAGAAAGTTATTAGCCTCTACCACACTACCAGCCCGGGAGTACCTCAGCATACTGGGGTCATTCTCAGCAACCATCCCAATGGTACAATGGGCCCAATGGAACACCAGACCTCTGCAAGCATCACTGTTAAAACAATGGAACGGGGTATCATTGTCTCAGCCAATCATAATCCAGAAAGAAATAAAACAATCACTCTGGTGGTGGACCAGATTGAACAATCTGAAGAGATGCAGGCATATAGTCCCTCTTCCTCAAGAAGTAATCACTTCAGACGCCAGCCTGAAGGGCTGGGGGGCACACTACCGCCATCACGCGGTCCAGGGCCTTTGGACATTCAGAACACAGAACGTGGTTTCAAATATATTGGAGATGAAAGCAGCATTCCAAGCTCTGTTAGCCTTCAGCCCCCTCCTCAGGGGGAAAGAGGTTCTGCTAAAATTGGACAACAGGGTGGCAGTTGCCTATATCAACAGGCAGGGGGGCACCAGGAGTCACTCGATGATGCAGGAAGTCCGTCCAGTCTTCGAGTGGGCACAGCTGAACCTGTCGGGATTAACGGCAACGTATGTCCCAGGAGTCCAAAATCAACTAGCCGACTCTCTAAGTCGGACCCTTGTATCAAACAACGAGTGGGCCTTAAGTCACCAAGCATTTACCCTCATAGCCCAAACCTGGGGGATACCGGATATGGGAAGAAGAAGCTGTATATAACAATATGCCTGCCAAGTTAACTCTATATAAAAGATATATAGATGACTTAATTATAGTCTGGAATGGAAGTAGGGATTCGTTGGAAGAATTTTTAATGAAACTCAATAATAACGATAAGAAGAATAATCTGGTATGGAAAATAGATGAGAAATCAGTCGAATTTTTGGATCTTAATACTTCCTTACAAGACAATAAGGTGATTACGAAAACTCATTTTAAAAATGTGGATACAAATAGCTATCTGTCCATTAACAGCTGTCACTTCAAACCTTGGTTATACAATATACCTAAAGGACAACTGGTTAGGATCAAAAGAAATTGCACAAATGAGGAGGATTACAAAATGCAAGCAGCTTTAATTGGTGCAAGGTTTAAAGAGAAGGGTTATGAAGATACATGGATTAGTAAACAGATACAACATGTTAATGAAATGGACAGAACAGCAATGTGACAAAATAACCCTAGGAGGAGAATACTTTAGCATGCAGCACCATGTCTGATATTGGACTATAATGTGCAACATAAGGAGGTGGCCAAACTTATCAAGCGACATTGGCATATACTGAAGAACGATAAAGATCTAAAAGGTATCCTGCCAGACACACCGAACATCATATATAAAAGGGCTCCTACCCTGAAAGATATGATTGTTAAATCTATAGTTGAACCCCCCCCCCCTAAAAATAAATTTACTTTTTTCTCTGGGAAGGGTTTCTTTCCTTGTAGGAACTGTTACGCATGTCGCCTTACACAAAAGTTTCAAAGAAAGAGGTCAGAATTTACAGCTACTACTACAGGTCGATCCTACGAAATCAAAGATTTCATAAGTTGCCATACGGAGGGGGTAGTGTACTGCCTCCAGTGTAGCTGTAATTTACAATATATAGGAAGAACTAAAAGGGCACTTAAAGTCAGAGTAAAAGAACATGTCCAAAACATCATAAACGGTTTCCCCAAACATAATGTTTCTAAACATTTTGCCACAGTTCACAACAGAGATCCATCCCAGTTACAATTCTGGGGTATTGAAAAATATAATGCATCATGGAGAGGGAGCCATAAGATCAGGACTATTAGTCAAAAAGAGTCAAGGTGGATACATATTATGAAAAGTCTGACACCTGAAGGTCTAAACGTGGAATTTGACCTCAACTGCTTTCTCAGTAATTTTTAATTATCATTACTTATGTTTGATATTAATATTGTTTTTTTTTTATGGCCGTTACCTCAAGATGCAGTAATCGCTTCATTTCCGGTATATGACAACTTAATTTTAAATTGGATACACACTCATTCCACCCTTAATTTTATTCACTCTGTCTAGGTAATATTAACCTTTATTAACCATTGCCCACATGGGACAATTTTTATGTATGGTTTACACAAAGCTAGGCTAGGACTCTATGATTTAATTCATGTTCAGCCTTTTCATTTTATTTTTGTTTTTATTTTTATGTTTACTTTATTTCTTTTTTATTTTTATTCTCATTTTTTTTTTCTACCTTATTTAATTTTTTTCCATCTGATTCATCCGTTTGAGCTTATTAGACCATTCAACATTTTATCCTCTATAATATCTGACTCAATCATGATATAATTTTTACAAAATCTTTTAGCATTTATATTTATATTCGGAATAGCGGAACAGATTTTCATACAGAAATACATGCTGTTAATTCAAGAAATTAAAGGGGTTTAAAAGGTAAAAGTTTTTTCACCTTAATGCATTCTATGCATTAAGTTGAAAAAACTTCCGACAATACCGCCGCCCCCAGCCCCCCATTTTATTTACCTGACCCCTCGAAAGTCCCCCGCTCGCTCCCGACATCGATTTCGCCACTCAGCCTGGCCGCTGATTGGCTACAGTGGATGGATTGAAAGCAGTGCAGCCATTGGCTCGCGCTGCTGTCAATCACATCCAATGACGCTGCACGCTGGGGGGCGGGGCCGAGTGACACAGTGAGCGGCTATAGCCGCCGGCTGTATCACGGGAGCGCGCCCGCAAGAACTAACCACTATGCGAGGGAGCTCGCATTAAGGTGGTGAGTCCTTGCGGGGAGGAGCCGAAACAGCCGAGGGACCCCAGAAGACCAGGTTCGGTTCCACTCTGTGCAGAACGAGCTGCACAGTGAAGGTAAGTATAACATGTTTGTTATTTTAAAAAAAAAAATGCCTTTACAACCCCTTTAAAGGTGAGAGTTCTGTGAGCTCATTGATGGGATTATACACCTCTTATCCTTAAGATGTGCGGTTTATCTAGCCTATTTTTGAGAAGCATTTTGGACATTAATTAGAAAGATGCCTGAATAGAAGATAATTCTCTAATCACCACATTGACTTTTATTTTGGATGTCCCTGGATCAATGCACTAGTTCATTCATTAATTAATTTTACACTAATTAACCATATTTATTTGGCACTTTTTGCACTTTATCTTTATTGCTGTAGCGCGGGATCATTATTGATTTAGGTGTGGTGGTGTTGCCACAAAACTGTAAGCCCTCACAGTTACTCTTGGTGGGTGCAGGAACAGGCCCTGCTGTGAAATATTAGATCAAAAATTGTAATTACACGCCCCTGTTAAACAGGGGCAGAAAAATTGGGTCTTAGGCAGTGGTGGTGGTACCACAACACTGTAAAACCTCACAGAATCTGTTGTTGAACGCAGGAACGAGCCCTGCTGCGAAATATTACAGCAAAAATTGTAATTACGTGCCCCTGTTAAACAGGGGCAGAAAAAATTGGGCCTTAGGCGGCAGTGGTGGTGCCACAACACTGCAACCCCTCACAGATACTCTCATTGAGTGCAGGAACAAGCCCTGCTGCAAAATATTACAGCAAAAAATGGGGTGTGGATGTCCCCCCCAGAATCCATACAAGGCCCTTCAGGGAACCCCACACCCAAATTTAAAAAAAAAATGGCGTGGGGGTCCCCCAGGCACAATATACTCTGAACAGGAGTATATATACTATACGGTCTGCCCTATATACTCTGCAGAAAATTGGGTCTTAGGTGTTGGTGGTACCAGAACACTGTAAGCCCTCACTGTTACTCTTGTTGGGATGCAGGAACGGGCCCTGCTGTGAAATATTATATCAAGAATTGTAATTGCATGCCTCTGTTAAACAGGGGCAGAAAAATTGGGCCTTGGGTGGTGGTCGTGCCACAACACTGTAACCCCTCACAGATACTCTTGTTGGGCGCAGAAACGGGCCCTGCTGCGAAACATGACTGCAAGTTTCTTGTCCTTCTGTGGCACCCCCTCTCTCTATGCTCACTTTACTCCCTTCCTCAACCTGGGAACCAACATCGTAGCCTTCAAATCGCTGCTCATCCTCCAGCAGCATATAACCGACACTGTGGTCGAATAATTCTGGGGACTCCTCCGTGTATGATGGTGGGGCTATGGAAGGAGTGACTGTGAACAAGGAGACAGGTGAAATAGGCCTCTTTGGCAGCTGCGTTGGAAGGCACACTACTCTGAGCCTGGGTGATAGAGGATGAGGAGGATGAGGACAGCTTTGTTATCCACTCCACCAACTCTTCTGCATGTTGTGGCTCAATAACATGGCCAGCAGCAGCAAAAAAGGACAAGCGTGCCCCACGGCCACCTGCAGAGGATGCACCATGTCCACAACCACCACTGTTGACTGTAGACACAGAGGCTGCTTGCCCTCTTTTAGTGGCCTGTGAGCGTCTGCCTTTCTTATGTGGCCTTCCAGACATGATGTATTTTTTTTGTTTTGCAACACCACACTACACTGTATTAGATACTGTGTACACCGCTTGAAGTGTATTAGAAAATGTACAACAGCTGCACTGTATTGTATACTGTGTACACGACCAGAAGTTAGTAGAAACTGTACACACTGTATTAGATACTGTGTACACCGCCTGAAGTGTATTAGAAACTGTACCCACTGTATTAGATACTGTGTACACAGCCTACACTGTATTAGCAACTGTACAACGGCTGCACTGTATTATATACTGTGTACACCACCAGAAGTGTATTAGAAACTGTACACACTGTATTAGATACCATGTACATTGTCTGCACTGTATTAGCAACTGTACAACGGCTGCACTGTATTGTATACTGTGTACACCATAGCTCCCAACTGTCTCTGATTTCGAGGGCCTGTCCCTGATTTGGAGCAATGTTCCTCTGTCCCTCATTTCTCCTCATTTGTCTCTCATTTTGGTCTGATCTATAAGTTGTATATAAAAATGCACTTTTTACCTATCAAAAAGTGTTTTCCAGGGCTAAACCTTTTATCTGATTTCTAAATTGCTGCATTTGTAAATTCCAAAAGCCAATGTAAAGGAATAGTAGTGGTATAAAAAGCACTTGTGGATTTAACCAATCTTGTTTTTTGTACAATTCTCCTTTAAGGAGAGGCGTGGCAAGGGGTGTGTCCTATGCCTGCATACTTTTGCTGATAGGTGTCCCTCATTCCCATCTCAAAAAGTTGGGAGGTATGACCACCAGAAGTGTAGTAGAAACTGTACACACTGTATTAGATGCTATGTACACTGTACATATAGGCTACACTGATTGCAGAGTATATATATATATATATACACAGTGGGGACGGAAAGTATTCAGACCCCCTTAAATTTTTCACTCTTTGTTATATTGCAGCCATTTGCTAAAATCATTTAAGTTCATTTTTTCCTCATTAATGTACACACAGCACCCCATATTGACAGAAAAACATAGAATTGTTGACATTTTTGCAGATTTATTAAAAAAGAAAAACTGAAATATCACATGGTCCTAAGTATTCAGACCCTTTGCTGTGACACTCATATATTTAACTCAGGTGCTGTCCATTTCTTCTGATCATCCTTGAGATGGTTCTACACCTTCATTTGAGTCCAGCTGTGTTTGAATATACTGATTGGACTTAATTAGGAAAGCCACACACCTGTCTATATTAGACCTTACAGCTCACAGTGCATGTCAGAGCAAATGAGAATCATGAGGTCAAAGGAACTGCCTGAAGAGCTCAGAGACAGAATTGTGGCAAGGCACAGATCTGGCCAAGGTTACGAAAAAATTTCTGCTGCACTTAGGGTTCCTAAGAGCACAGTGGCCTCCATAATTCTTAAATGGAAGACGTTTGGGACGACCAGAACCCTTCCTAGAGCTGTCCGTCCGGCCAAACTGAGCTATCAGGGGAGAAGAGCCTTGGTGAGAGAGATAAAGAAGAACCCAAACATCACTGTGGCTGAGCTCCAGAGATGCAGTCGGGAGATGGGAGAAAGTTGTAGAAAGTCAACCATCACTGCAGCCCTCCAACAGTCGGGGCTTTATGGCAGAGTGGCCCGATGGAAGCCTCTCCTCTGTGCAAGACACATGAAAGCCTGCATGAAGTTTGCTAAAAAACTCCTAAAGTACTCCAAGATGGTGAGAAATAAGATTCTCTGGTCTGATGAGACCAAGAGAGAACTTTTTGGCCTTAATTCTAAGCGGTATGTGGGGAGAAAAACAGGCACTTCTCATCACCTGTTCAATACAGTCCCAACAGTGAAGCATGGTGGTGACAGCATCATGCTATGGGGGTGTTTTTCAGCTGCAGGGATAGGACAACTGGTTGCAATCGAGGGAAAGATGAAATCGGCCAAGTACAGGGATATCCTGGACGAAAACCTTCTCCAGAGTGCTCAGGACCTCAGACTGGACCGAAGGTTTACCTTCCAACAAGACAATGACCCTAAGCACACAGCTAAAATAATGAAGGAGTGGCTTCACAACAACTCTGTGACTGTTCTTGAAAAGCCCAGCCAGAGCCCTGACTTAAACCCAATTGAGCATCTCTGGAGAGACCTAAAAATGGCTGTCCACCAACGTTTATCATCCAACCTGACAGAACTGAAGAGGATCTGCAAGGAGGAATGGCAGAAGATCCCCAAATCCAGGTGTGAAAAACTTGTTGGATCTTTCCCAAAAAGACTCATGGCTTTATTAGATCAAAAGGGTGCTTCTACTAAATACGGAGCAAAGGGTTTGAATACTTAGGACCATGTAATATTTCAGTTTTTCTTTTTTAATAAATCTGCAAAAATGTCAACAATTCTGTGTTTTTCTGTCAATATGGGGTGCTGTGTGTACATTAATGAGGAAAAAAATGAACTTAAATGATTTTTAGCAAATTGCTGCAATATAATGAAGAGTGAAAAATTTAAGGGGGTCTGAATACTTTCCGTCCCCGCTGTATATATATATGGACACACACACACTAGGCTGTATATATATATATATATATATATATATATATATATATATATATATATATATATATATATATATATATATATATATATATATATATAAAATAATACACCGCCTGAAGTGTATTAGAAACAGTACACTATGGAATGCACTGTAGATATAGGCTACACTGGATGCAGAGTATATATATATATATATATATACACACACACACACTAGACTGTATATATATTAATACACAGCCTGAAGTGTATTAGAAACAGTACACCATGGAATGCACTGTAGATATAGGCTACACTGGATGCAGAGTAGATATATATATACTATATATATATATATATATATATATATATATATATATATATATATATATATATATATATATATATATATATATATATATATATATATAAAAATACACTACCTGCACTGACTGAATATAGAGCAAACACTGAATATATAGTCTATGCTAAATGCAGAGATATTTATATATATACTAGACTGACTGTGTATATATCAAATACACTGCCACTAACTGAATAACCTGCCTGCTTAATCTAACTCAAACTATCTCTCTGTTCACGCCAACAACACGCTGTAAGCAGCCTTATATAGAGTGGAGCATGGACTTATTCCCCCTGAGCCATGATTGGCCCATGGGGCATTCTGCGGCGCTCAAATTTTGCACGAAAGCCCCATATGTTTGATTAGTTTTAGAACAAACGAACACCCGATGCAAGTTCGACTCGAACCGCTGGCTCATCCCTAGTCACGACGATACAGAAGCTTGCCGAGTGAACAGGAAATAAAGGTTCCAAATATCTCTAAAACTGTGTGATAGACTGTCAGTGACTCACACACAGCCCACCAGCAGGGAACCTGGAGAGTAAAGATGGGCTCGAGCGTGTGTGAAACCCCACGTGCCCGATCCAGCCAGGAAGGCGACACTGCACATGGCTAATCACAGGCAGTGAGACATTTCCCGATCTGTGCAGCTGCGAACCAGGAAATGTCTCACTGCCTGTGATTAGCACTGTGCAGTGTTGGCTTCCTGGCGGGATCGGGCACGTGGGGTTTTCGAACACGCCCGAGCCCATCTCTACTGGAGAGACTGAAACACAGGGTTTTGCTATCTTGAGAAGATAAAACGAGGGTGTTTTGGCAGTATACCTAGGGTTGCCACCTCATCCCTTTAAAACCGAACACATAAGTATTACACAGGTTCTCTGGCAGATTAAGGTGGTAATTAAACTCACTTGGTGCCTTATCTGCATTAAATTAGCCTCAGAACCTGTGTAATTCATATGTGTTTGGATTTAAAGGAATGAGGTGGCAACCCTAAGTATAGCCCCTGGTATTTTTTTACTGCACCCCCAGATCAGTCATGATATATCTGGGATTAAAACCCAACTGAACTTTCAGTTTAAATTAGTTAACTATATTCCAAGTCAGGGGCGGACTGACCATTGAGCCACTCGGGCACTGCCCAAGGGCCCTGGGCCACTAGGGGGCCCCATCAGGGTTGCCAGCCTTATTAAAACCAGGGACAGTATGTATAAATCAGTTTTTTTTTACATCTGTCTGTGTATACTGTGTGTACATGTATGTGTATACTGTGTGATTGTATACTGGGTGTGTGTATACTGTGTGGCCCCATAATCTCTGATTGCCTGGGGGCCCCATAATCTCCTATTGCCTGGGGCCCCATGAGTTATCAGTCCGCCCCTGTTCCAAGTGTATCAAAACAAAAGCTGTGCAAAGTCTGATGCCGCGTACACACGAGCGGACTTTACGGCAGACTTTGCCCGGCGGACTTTGATGGACTTTCCGAATGAACGGACTTGCCTACACACAATCCACCAAAGTCCGTCGAAGTCGCATGTGATGACGTATGACCGGACTTAAACAAGGAAGTTCATAGCCAGTAGCCAATAGCTGCCCTAGCGTGGCTTTTTGTCCGTCGAACTAGCATACAGACGATCAGACTTTTCGACCGGACTCGAGTTCGACGGATAGATTTAAAACATGTTTCAAATCTAAGTCCGTCCAACTTTTGAGAAAACAAAGTCCGCTGGAGCCCACACACGATCGAATTGTCAGACGAAATCCCGTCCTTCGGGCAAAGTCTGCCGTAAAGTCCGCTCGTGTGTACGCGGCATTACAGTTTGCTCAAAAAAAAAAAAAAAGCCAGAACTCTCCAATCAGCAGGAAGCATGAGCTTTGTGCTTGCAGAGCTATAGGTCTGAATTAGTAGGGTGTGTGTCAGCATGGCTTACCCAGAGAGAGCAAAAGTCTCAAGCTGCGTACACTCGTAATTTCCGACGGGAAATGTTCGATGACAGGCTGTTGGCGGAAAATCCGCCCGTGCGTATACTCCATCGGACAATTGTTGTCGGACTTTCCGCCAACAAATGTTGGTTAGCAGGTTTTCAAATTTTCCACGGACAATTGTGTGTTGTTGGATTTTCCGAGCGTGTGTACACAAGTCCGTCGGACAAAAGTCCAAAGTACAAACACGCATGCTCCGAAGCAAGGATGAGCCAGAAGCGGTCGGTCTTGTAAACTAGCGTTCATAATGGAGAATTAACATTCGTGACGTGGCATATTATGAAATCTCCAAATGCAGCACACATTCTCTTCTTTAATGGGATAATAATGAAGCTGCTTTGCTGGTGATACTGATGGAGTTAATGCAAACAAATTTTCAAAGGCTTTTTTTTTCTAGTGATATCAAGAATAATATTTTTATGCTTTTTTTTTTATTTGGGCAAGTTACCACAACACCATTATCCCGTATTTTTTAAGATCCAAGACACAACTATGTGGGTGTCCCTTGTCAATTTTACATTGTATTTTTTTAAAATGTAACTCCCTACTCCCAAACTGCCATTTGAAGTAAAACACATAGCCAAGTATTATTCTCCACAATTTTTTTATTGTGCATTAAAAAAAGAAAACTAGATATGCTATCTGCCAATAGAACTTAACCAAAAAGTGCATTCTATGCATCCAAAAATATAGAAAATATACCAAATCAAATCATTATTCAACCAAAAAAATAATGTCAAAGCAATAACTCCAAGGCCAATAATAAATAACACATTATCTCTTCCAATTCTGCAACATGGCTGGTTGACGAACAGCTGAAAATCGCGAACTGAAAAGCGCGAACTGAAAAGCGCAAACTGAAAATCGCAAACTGAAAATCATGAAATGATAAGTGCGAACTGAAAAGCGCGAACCGAAAAGTGTGAAATGAAAAGTGCGAAATGAAAAGCGCGAATCAACACTTACCAAACTTCTACTAGCACCAAATTAGCAGAAGGAGCCCAAAGGGTGGTGCTAAAGAGCTGAAAAACCATGTAGTACGTCTAGTACGTCACTACGTTCGTAATTGTTGGCCAACAATTGTGTGGCCGTGTGTATGCAAGTCAAGTTTGGGCCAACGCCCTTCGGACAAAATTCCACGGTTTTGTTGGCCTACAATCCGATCATGTGTTCGAGGCTTCACTCTGCAACTGCTGAAAACAAACTATAAGAATATACACACATTTTATTTTGCACTGCCATTCGCAAAACATCTCACAAACAGATTCACAGACTCAAAATTGCAATCTTAACCACTTGCCGACCGCCTCACGCCTATATACGTGAGCAGAGCGGCACGGGCAGGCAAAATCACGTACCTGAAACGTGATTGCCTTCCCGCGGGTGGGGGGTCCGAACGGACCCCCCCCCGGTGCCAGCTGCGGTCGGCATTTGGTTGGAAGCGATGGGAGACGAGGGGGAGGCCATCCGATCGTGGCCCCCCCCCTCGCGATCGCTCCCAGCCAATGACAAACATCCCCTGCCTCTGTATAGTACACAGAGGCAGAGGATGTGATGTCATCTCTCCTCGGCTCGGGAGTTTCCGTTCCAGCGCCGAGGGGAGATGACATGTAAGTGCACCAACACTCACACACACACAGTAGAACATGCCAGGCATACCTTACACCCCCGATCCCCCCCCCGATCGCCCCCCGATCCCCCCCAATCACCCCCCCCCCTGTCACAAACTGACACCAAGCAGGTTTTTTTTTTTTTTGTTTTTTTTTTGCTGATTACTGCATAGTGTCAGTTTGTGACAGTTAGCAGTGTTAGGGTAGTGACTGTTACCCCCCTGTAGGTCTAGGGTACCCCCCTTACCCCCCCTAATAAAGTTTTAACCCCTTGATCACCCCCCGTCACCAGTGTCGCTAAGCGATCATTTTTCTGATCGCTGTATTAGTGTCGCTGGTGACGCTAGTTAGGGACGTAAATATTTAGGTTCGCCGTCAGCGTTTTATAGCGACAGGGACCCCCATATACTACCTAATAAATGTTTTAACCCCTTGATTGCCCCCTAGTTAACCCTTTCACCACTGATCACCGTATAACCGTTACGGGTGACGCTGGTTAGTTTGTTTATTTTTTATAGTGTCAGGGCACCCGCCGTTTATTACCAAATAAAAGTTTAGCCCCCTGTAGGTCTAGGGTACCCCCCTTACCCCCCCCCCTAAGAAAGTTTTAACCCCTTGATTACCCCCTGTCGCCAGTGTCGCTAAGCGATCATTTTTCTGATCGCTGTATTAGTGTCGCTGGTGACGCTAGTTAGGGACGTAAATATTTAGGTTCGCCGTCAGTGTTTTATAGCGACAGGGACCCCCATATACTATCTAATAAATGTTTTAACCCCTTGATGGCCCCCTAGTTAACCCTTTTTCCACTGATCACCGTATAACCGTTACGGGTGACGCTGGTTAGTTTGTTTATTTTTTATAGTGTCAGGGCACCCGCCGTTTATTACCGAAAAAAGGTTTAGCCCCCTGAACGCCCGGCGGTGATATGCGTCGCCCTAGGCAGCGTCAGATTAGCACCAGTACCGCGAACACCCATGCACGCACCGTACACGCACCGTACACCTCCCTTAGTGGTATAGTATCTGAACGCATCAATATCTGATCCGATCAGATCTATACTGGCGTCCCCAGCAGTTTAGGGTTCCCAAAAACGCAGTGTTAGCGGGATCAGCCCAGATACCTGCTAGCACCTGCGTTTTGCCCCTCCGCCCGGCCCAGCCCAGCCCACCCAAGTGCAGTATCGATCGATCACTGTCACTTTTTTTTGTAGCGTTTTGGTGAACTGGCAAGCACCAGCGGCCTAGTACACCCCGGTCGTAGTCAAACCAGCACTGCAGTAACACTTGGTGACGTGGCGAGTCCCATAAGTGCAGTTCAAGCTGGTGAGGTGGCAAGCACAAGTAGTGTCCCGCTGCCACCAAAAAGACAAACACAGGCCCGTCGTGCCCATAGTGCCCTTCCTGCTGCATTCGCCAATCCTAATTGGGAACCCACCGCTTCTGCAGCGCCCGTACTTCCCCCATTCACATCCCCAACCAAATGCAGTCGGCTGCATGAGAGGCATTTATATATCCTCCCGAGTACCCCTACCCAACGAACCCCCCCAAAAAAGATGTTGTGTCTGCAGCAAGCGCGGATATAGGCGTGACACTCACTATTATTGTCCCTCCTGTCCTGACAATCCTGGTCTTTGCATTGGTGAATGTTTTGAACGCTACCATTCACTAGTTGAGTATTAGCGTAGGGTACAGCATTGCACAGACTAGGCGCACTTTCACAGGGTCTCCCAAGATGCCATCGCATTTTGAGAGACCCGAACCTGGAAGCGGTTACAGTTATAAAAGTTACAGTTACAAAAAAAAGTGTAAAAAAAAAAAAAAACACAAACAAAAATAAAAAAAAATAGTTGTCGTTTTATTGTTCTCTCTCTCTCTCTATTCTCTCTATTGTTCTGCTCTTTTTTACTGTATTCTATTCTGCAATGTTTTATTGTTATGTTTTATCATGTTTGCTTTTCAGGTATGCAATTTTTTATACTTTACCGTTTTACTGTGCTTTATTGTTAACCATTTTTTTGTCTTCAGGTACGCCATTCACGACTTTGAGTGGTTATACCAGAATGATGCCTGCAGGTTTAGGTATCATCTTGGTATCATTCTTTTTAGCCAGCGGTCGGCTTTCATGTAAAAGCAATCCTAGCGGCTAATTAGCCTCTAGACTGCTTTTACAAGCAGTGGGAGGGAATGCCCCCCCCCCCACCGTCTTCCGTGTTTTTCTCTGGCTCTCCTGTCTCAACAGGGAACCTGAGAATGCAGCCGGTGATTCAGCCAGCTGACCATAGAGCTGATCAGAGACCAGAGTGGCTCCAAACATCTCTATGGCCTAAGAAACCGGAAGCTACGAGCATTTTATGACTTAGATTTCGCCGGATGTAAATAGCGCCATTGGGAAATTGGGGGAGCATTTTATCACACCGATCTTGGTGTGGTCAGATGCTTTGAGGGCAGAGGAGAGATCTAGGGTCTAATAGACCCCAATTTTTTCAAAAAAGAGTACCTGTCACTACCTATTGCTATCATAGGGGATATTTACATTCCCTGAGATAACAATAAAAATGATTTAAAAAAAAAAATGAAAGGAACAGTTTAAAAATAAGATAAAAAAGCAAAAAAATAATAAAGAAAAAAAATAAATAAATAAAAAGCACCCCTGTCCCCCCTGCTCTCGCGCTAAGGCGAACGCAAGCGGCGGTCTGGCGTCAAATGTAAACAGCAATTGCACCATGCATGTGAGGTATCACCGCGAAGGTCAGATCGAGGGCAGTAATTTTAGCAGTAGACCTCCTCTGTAAATCTAAAGTGGTAACCTGTAAAGGCTTTTAAAGGCTTTTAAAAATGTATTAATTTTGTTGCCACTGCACGTTTGTGCGCAATTTTAAAGCATGTCATGTTTGGTATCCATGTACTCGGCCTAAGATCATCTTTTTTATTTCATCAAACATTTGGGCAATATAGTGTGTTTTAGTGCATTAAAATTTAAAAAAGTGTGTTTTTTCCCCAAAAAATGCGTTTGAAAATCGCTGCGCAAATACTGTGTGAAAAAAAAAAAATGAAACACCCACCATTTTAATCTGTAGGGCATTTGCTTTAAAATAATATATAATGTTTGGGGGTTCAAAGTAATTTTCTTGCAAAAAAAAATAATTTTTTCATGTAATCAAAAAGTGTCAGAAAGGGCTTTGTCTTCAAGTGGTTAGAAGAGTGGGTGATGTGTGACATAAGCTTCTAAATGTTGTGCATAAAATGCCAGGACAGTTCAAACCCCCCCCAAATGACCCCATTTTGGAAAGTAGACACCCCAAGCTATTTGCTGAGAGGCATGTCGACTCCATGGAATATTTTATATTGTGACACAAGTAGCGGGAAAGAGACAAATTTTTTTTTTTTTTTTTTTTTTTTGCACAAAGTTGTCACTAAATGTTATATTGCTCAAACGTGCCATGGGAATATGTGAAATTACACCCCAAAATAAATTCTGTTGCTTCTCCTGAGTACGGGGATACCACATGTGTGGGACTTTTTGGGAGCCTAGCCGCGCACGGGACCCCGAAAACCAAGCACCGCCTTCAGGCTTTCTAAGGCCGTAAATTTTTGATTTCACTCTTCACTGCCTATCACAGTTTAGGAGGCCATGGAATGCCCAGGTGGCACAAACCCCCCCCAAATGACCCCATTTTGGAAAGTAGACACCCCAAGCTATTTGCTGAGAGGTATAGTGAGTATTTTGCAGACCTCACTTTTTGTCACAAAGTTTTGAAAATTGAAAAAAGAAAAAAAAAATTTTTTTTTCTGGTCTTTCTTCATTTTCAAAAACAAATGAGAGCTGCAAAATACTCACCATGCCTCTCAGCAAATAGCTTGGGGTGTCTACTTTCCAAAATGGGGTCATTTGGGGGGGGTTTGTGCCATCTTGGCATTTTATGGCCTTCAAAACTGTGATAGGTAGTGAGGAGTAAAATCAAAAATGTATGCCCTTAGAAATCCTGAAGGTGGTGCTGGGTTTTCGGGGCCCCGTACGCGGCTAGGCTCCCAAAAAGTGCCACACATGTGGTATCCCCGTACTCAGGAGAAGCAGCTGAATGTATTTTGGGGTGCAATTCCACATATGCCCATGGCCTGTGTGAGCAATATATCATTTAGTGACAACTTTTTGTAAATTTTTTTTTTTTTTTTTTTTTTTTTGTCATTATTCAATCACTTGGGACAAAAAAAAAAAATATTCAATGGGTTCAACATGCCTCTGAGCAATTTCCTTGGGGTGTCTACTTTCCAAAATGGGGTCATTTGGAGGGGTTTTGTACTGCCCTGCCATTTTAGCACCTCAAGAAATGACATAGGCAGTCATAAACTAAAAGCTGTGTAAATTCCAGAAAATGTACCCTAGTTTGTAGACGCTATAACTTTTGCGCAAACCAATAAATATACGCTTATTGACATTTTTTTTACCAAAGACATGTGGCCGAATACATTTTGGCCTAAATGTATGACTAAAATTTAGTTTATTGGATTTTTTTTATAACAAAAAGTAGAAAATATCATTTTTTTTCAAAATTTTCAGTCTTTTTCCGCTTATAGCGCAAAAAATAAAAACGGCAGAGGTGATCAAATACCATCAAAAGAAAGCTCTATTTGTGGGAAGAAAAGGACGCAAATTTCGTTTGAGTAGAGCATTGCATGACCGCGCAATTAGCAGTTAAAGCGACGCAGTGCCGAATTGTAAAAAGTGCTCTGGTCAGGAAGGGGGTAAATCCTTCCGGGGCTGAAGTGGTTAAACAAAAGATGAAATATGAAATAAGTACTAGTCATGGTGTCGGTCTTACCAAATTGTCAATGAGGCTATCCAGACTTCCTTCATGCTGCATAAAAAGCAAATAATGTTATTGGTTGTACAGAGAATCAATCAATTATTACTGAATGCATTGCAGTGTTTTCAAAGGAAGCATGATCACAAATATATGACTGAACATTATAGAGATAATAAATAAATGCATGATTCACACTGAGCCCTTACATTTGATTGGTATCTGCTATTGGTTGCAGGATATTGATCAGCTTTCTTGAACAGGCTAGTATAAGGTGTGTGGGTAAATATATAGGATTTTGGATTTTCCGTGAAAGCTGTATTTTGTGGCTACCCTCGATGCTTCTAAGCATTAAGCCTGGGTTCACACATGTGCGGTGCGAATTGAAGCTCAGGTTTCACTGGGAAGATAAAAATCTGTTGTTCAGAGATATCACTGCGTTTTAGCTGCGGATCAGTGAGCAGGGAGTGGGGGAGGGAGTGGGGGAGGGAGGGGGGGGAGGTGTAGTGAGGAGAAGGAGAAAATCCTTGTTCAGAACGCAATGTATCTGCGAATCAGATGCGTTCCCATAGGAGGTAATGGGCTTGTAATTCGCACCGCAATGCCCAAAAAACGCACATATGTGAACCAGATACATTCAAATGAATGTATTTTAAAATGTCCTGCAAATTGGATGCGGTGTAAGCCGCATCTAATTCGCATAGGTGTGAACGGGGGCTAAAGGTTTTTTCTTTTTTTTTCTTATACTAAAAGAAATAGGGTGGGGGGTGGGGGAGGGTCTATCTCTTTTTTTATTATTTTTTTTTATGTAGTGTCTGTTTGGTTTATGTCATTTTGTTTGGATAAATTGTTTGTATTGTTTTAATGTTTGCATATAAAAATAAAAAGAATCTGATTAAAAAAAATTGTATAAGGTGACCAGATTTTTAAAATGAAATCCTGGGACATTTTTTTTTATTGGCAAATGGTAAACTACCGGTATTTTATAAGCATTTTTATATATGCAATGTATATGGTATGTGTTTATGGAATGATTGTATGAAATATACATTATTTCTCACATTTCGTCCATGAGATAAAAAAAAGATACTTCTAATGCCGCGTACACACGAGCGGACTTTACGGCGGACTTTGCCCGGCGGACTTTTCGTCGGACTTTGTTGGCTCCTTGCGCCGGACTTAAAAACGGACGGACTTGGCCACACACGCTCACTGCAAAAGTCCGCTGGTTTTGAACGCGGTGACGTATAGCACATACGACGGGACTAGAAAAAGGAAGTTCAAGCCCCACTCCGGCACCCTTTGGGCTCCTTCTGCTAATCTCGTGTTTATCTCGTGTTAGTAGAAGTTTGGTTAGAGACGATTCGCGCTTTTCACACTTCAGCTTATTTCGTTCGTTTTCTGCGGTTCAGTTTGTGCTTGTGAGGTTTGTATCTGCTTTTCAGTGCGTGTTGGTCAGTTCGTAACCTGCCTTGCAGGCCGTTCTGGTCCGCTCGTTCCTGATTTTCAGGTCGTTCTTCATAGGCCTTGCTGTTCTTCAGTGCGTTTGTTATAAGTTTGTTTGTTTGAGCAGCCGACCGTTTTGAAGCCATGTCGAGTGGACGTTCTCGTTCTCGAGTTCGTGCTGTGTGGGGACTTGGTGTTGGGGTTAATACTTTGACCCGAGTCCAGTCCATGAACAGGGTGAGGAGGAGTTCATGGACCAAGAATTGGTTGCGCCAGCGTGACCAGTTCTGTCATATGCCTTTACTCCGTGAGCTCCGTGAGAATAATCCTGAGGATTTCAGGAATTTTCTCAGGATGACGGACCCCGTCTTTGAGCGTCTGCTGGCTATGCTGACCCCCTATATCAGCAGGCAGGATACCTGCATGAGGCAAGCCATCAGTGCGGAGCAGAGGCTAGTTGCCACGTTACGTTACTTGGCGACAGGGAGAAGTCTTCAGGACTTAAAGTTCTCGACAGGCATCTCCCCCCAGGCTCTGGGGATCATAATCCCAGAGACCTGTTCTGCTATTATTCAGGTCCTGCAGAAGGAATATATGAAGGTAAGTTTTATCCTTTAACATTACATGATATGTATTAAATGTTTTTTGATGTATTGTAGAACTGTCCTCTTTACCTAATTGCCATGCTTTCAATCTGCTGTGAATGTCCCCTTTATCTTCGTGCATGCCTATTTTCATCATTTATTGCCCTACATGCATAATTTCTTTCATTAACCTCCCCACCATGCAATGCTGGGTCCATTTATATCTCTAGCCTATAGTCCATTGAACAATGTATATTGTCTGCTCCATTGTCTTGTTTGTCCCTCCCCCACCCCACAAATGTTTGAGCCAGTCAGGTGTGTTTGTTAACCTAATTAGAACCCCTCCCCCACCCCACAAATGTTTGAGCCAGTCAGGTGTGTTTGTTAACCTAATTAGAACCCCTCCCCCACCCCACAAATGTTTGAGCCAGTCAGGTGTGTTTGTTAACCTAATTAGAACCCCTCCCCCCACATTCAAATGTATCAATGGGCCATCATAGGGGGTGAGTAATCGTATAGGTGTGCATTATGTTTTTCAACATTTCAATTACAAACACACATATTCATAATATTTGACTGCTGTTGTTTACTAATGTTTTGGTGTAATCTGATATACAATTTTTTTATTAAAGTCCTTATCTTATTTTTTTTTGCACTCCACAGTTTCCTTCAAGTCCACAGGAATGGCAGACTGTGGCCTCCCAGTTCGCTGACCGTTGGGACTTTCCCAACTGTGTAGGGGCGATTGACGGGAAGCACGTCCGGATTGTGCCACCACCGCATTCGGGGTCTTATTTCTATAACTACAAGGGGTTCCATAGTGTAGTTTTGATGGCGGTGGTCTCGGCACATTTGGAGTTTATGTTTGTGGATGTGGGTAAGAACGGCCGGATGTCTGATGGAGGAGTCTTTGCACAGACCGAGCTGTGCCATCGTCTCCAGACCGGTGACCTGGAATTGCCACCTGATGACGATAATGTGGATGGACTCCCCTCAGTTTTTATTGCTGATGAAGCATTTGCTCTCTGTGAGAACTTGATGAGGCCGTTCCCCCAAAGGACACTCACCCCTGAGAGGAGGGTATTTAATTATCGGCTGGCCAGAGCAAGAAGGGTTGTGGAGAATGCCTTTGGGATTCTGGCCAGCCGGTTCCGTATATTCCTTACTTCTATTAATTTGGCGGACTATAAAATCAACCACGTGATCCTTGCTTGCTGCATCTTACATAACTTTTTAAGGAGACATTCAGCTACATATCTATCCTCTGTTGGGCCTGAGCCCAGACTGGAAGAGGCTAGTAGCACTTTGACAGGCCTAGAAATTGGCCGTATTGGCTTGGCCCCCCGAACCGCACGTCAAGTTATGTTAATTATTTTAATGGTCGGGGGGCCATTGCTATTCAGCAACAGCTGTAAGTTTGTTACAAAAAGAAAAAAGAAAATTGGTTTATCTAAATATCTGGTTTTTATTGTTGTTTACCTTTAAGTTATGTCTGTCTCCTAGTGCACTTGTAGTAGTGTCAAGTGCATTTAGCTTTAGTTTAAATTTTGACTTCAAGAATCAGCCACACACATTGTATAGGGTAAAAAATTTTACATGGTGCACATTGAAAGGTGCATTTTTTATCATATTTTTTTTTATTTTTTGTTCTTTTTATTTTTTTAGAAAATAATTTTTTTACACAACGTAAAATATCTTTTACTAAATTATTCAAGCCATTTTTTCACAAATATATTGACCTTTATCTAAAAAGATTTACATACACAACAGTGTTTTTATAAACAAAACTTACAATAAATGAACTTACAAAGTTCAATATTTCGAGAACGGTGCATGTAATGTCACCCTTGCAGAAATTGGTCATTTATGAGATGCTCAAAATTGAGCTTTACTAAAGGGTCAAGTCAACATGTGCTATCTCCTATCATGGGAGAGCAATGTACGTGTTTTGTGTGTGCAATCCCATTTTTGGTTCCTCTCACCACCCAAGATTTTTCAGGATGAAGGGGTTGCAAACACAAAACAAGTACATTGCTAACCCATGATGGAAGATAGCACATGATGACACACCGTGTGCATCACACAATGTAAATTTGGGTATACCCCAAAAATTGAAAAAACAATCTTTAAAACAAAAGAACTTCCCAAGGAAATGAAGAACATGATTGATGTTTTTAGGCCAAACGTGATTATATTCGGCCCAAAACATCAATCATGTTCTTCATTTCCTGTTGCATGGAGTCCAGGCGAAGTTGCATGCTCTGAATTTGGTCACGCATTTTATCGATGTGGCCATTCCACAGCATTATCTGGCCAATTAGTCTTTGCGCACTGTCTGTGGTGAAGTGCTCTGCCGCTTGGCCTTCCACAACCAGAAACTCACCTAAAACGAGTGAATAAAAACAAGGTTTACAATATGCACGCCAAAATACAGTAACTCAAGCTGGGGTGTCAGTCACTCACTTGGTGGGCTTGAAACCTCGCACACTTCCTCCACCTCTCCTTCCTCAAGGTCGTCGGGTGGGCGTGGTCTTGGGCTGGGGCTTGGGGTATCTTCTGCCTCAGGCTGGTGACTTGGGGGGGTCCTGAGATCCTTGGACTGTTGTCTGAGTCTTTTCTCCCCTATGAGATTTGAACAAAAGGTATAGTTAAAACACACTGATCTTTTAGGTTTTAATAAATAAAGTAAATTGTTGGTTATGATTTTTGGCCAATTTTTCATCATAATAAATGTTGAAGACAGGATGAACATTACCTCTGAACAACAATTATAAAGAATGCTTATTTTCGGGCAAGTTTCACAGATGCTGACACCTCAATGATCTCCTATGTGTATTACCCCTCTAAAATTTATTTATGGTCACCTAGTACACTAGAAAATGCATTTCCTGGGCAAAATGCGTGGGAATGCTGAATAGCTAAATTGCTAAAATGACCGCCATCAAAACTGCCCCATCATATTCCTCTATTATAAATCAGTACATGGTGTGTCTGTCCCCTCCCCCCGGGCTCTGTAATCAGAGCTGAGATGCTCCAGCCACCTCCCCCCTGTGTATAACAGAAGCTTTGGTAACCATGGCAACAAAACAAACACAGTACACTCTGATTAATGGCTAAAATTTCCGGAAATGACCTCTAAACAAAAAGCTTTTTATCAAAAAATGAAAAAAATATCAAACTGAAAGGATATAGCCAGATAGCTGAATATTTAGTGAACATTGTAAAGTTTGTTTGGTGTCTCTAGGTGAAAGTATGAAGGAGCTGAAACTTTTGGGAGCGGAAGAAGAATTTAAGGATTTCAAGCATGCTCCCATTGAATTCAATGTTTAAAAAAGTGATAAAAACCTTAATATTTTAAAAAGTATAAATGGTAGAAAATAAGTTGAAAAAGACCACACATCAGCTAAAAGAGACGAACATTTTAATAGTTGAATGGTTTTAATAGCTGAAAGTATGCAGAAGTTACGCAGAGCCAAAAAACGTACGGAATAAAATTACAAGTAAATTTAAAAATAAATAAAATCGAAGAACAATAGTGGGACTGCTAAATCATTCCCACTAACTATAGTGCTCGTGAGTCCAGATGTGGAAACAGCTGCTGTGTCCTGTCCCTACATTACACTGAATCATTTTTGATGAAGCATTATATTTTCTATAACACATCTACACCACATCAACTCATTGTGGGAATTCGACAAATTATCACGCCATAAATGTATGTCCAACCCTGTCCCATCGTATTTGGCGAAAAAATAACGTCACTTTATAAAGTATCATATCTATTCAAAAGAACGGTATTTACGAACGATGCAGAAAAACCGCCAAAAATAAGGATCAGCATGCAAGTTCTGTATCTCAATAGTAAAACACAAGTACTTACTTTTTTTAACAGCTTCTTTATTCGCCAATATTGTTCTGGCTCCCGACTTTTGATGTCAGACCACCGCTTCCGCAATTGTTCTTTCGAACGTTTTGTACCAAATTTCTCTTCAAGAGCGGTGACAACTGACGACATTATTTTGTCCTTCCTCATATTGGGTCGTGTGTACGGTCCTTTTTTGCCATCGTAGTCCTCCCTTCTCAATATGGACACCATCTCCACCATCTCTTCAAAAGCCATGTTGGTGGCCTTATATCTCCTCCGGGATGTGGATGTTTGGGGCTCCGGGCTTTCCTCCGCGCTACTTCCACTTAATCGCTCCGCCATCTTTTGCTATCTACTCCCACTGCGCAACAAAGAGTGAAGGGGCGGGGCCAAATCATACTTACGAACGTCAGGGGCGGGCGACGCAGGCGGAGCATGACACATGCGCAGTGTATATAAAGCTATAACGATGGCCTACGTATGTCCGTGCGGAAGTAGCGAGCGGCACAAACGAAGGTAAGATTAAAGAGTGTGTGTGTGTGTGTGTGTCCCCTAGATTACAACACAAACTAATCCTGAGATTTGGGACTGACATTTAAGTTTTGATCTTGTGTCTTGTCTTGCAGAAAAAATGAATCCCTTTAAAGAGGAAGATTTTTTGTGCCATTTTATTGAGCTCTATGAGGACAAGAAAAATCTGTGGGAGGTCAAACACCCCCTATATTATAATCGTGATGTTAGGAAGGCAACACTGGGCACACTTTTAGAGTTTGTGAAGACTCGACTCCCCCAGGCAGACCTCAAGTTTGTGGACAGGAAAATAGGTATCTTGCGTAACATGTATAAGCGGGAACACAGAAAAATCCAGGAGTCGCTCAGATCCGGGGCAGCAGCTGACCAAGTTTATGTACCCAAGTTGTGGTATTACCACAAACTGCGATTCCTGGATGAGCAGACCGAAGCCAGGCAATCACTTTCCACCCTTCCCCCCACCCTTCCCTCCAGCCTTCCCTCCAGCCTTCCCTCCACTCTTCCCTCCAGCCTTCCATCCACCTCCACCCCAGCTGAGGAGTCCCAGGATGAACTGGGCCTTTTCACCATTGATGAAGTGGATGCGCCCAGCTTCAGCCAGGTATACATTTTTTTTTTATTTTGGGATTGTGTAAATGTTATTAATGATGTTAAGGTGTTAATTTTGAAAGTGCTTCATAAAAAATCAATTCTGCACAAAGAGTAATATGTAGACATATCACTAGACAGTAGTGGCCAAATATATACTTCACTTCAGATCTTGTTGATCATCTGAAATAATGGTGTTGTCAAATAGATAGCCTTTACTATTTTGTGTAATTATATTTGAAAGTTATGAGCTGAAAATTGTGTGTGATTGCATAACAGAAAATTACAACTATGTCCCTTTTTTTTACACAGGATGACCTCAGCCAGGAGGAGGCCTTGCCCAGTGGGAGAGAGGAGGAGGCCTTGCCCAGTGGGAGAGAGGAGGAGGCTGTGGCTGGGCCAAGTAGAAGCCGCACGGAGTGTCAGGTGGCTCCCCTCCGCATTCTCCACAAAAGGCCCAGGAGAATGACTCCAACAGAGCAGGAATCCCTAGACCTCATACGGGAAGCAAGCCTCATCCTCAGTAAACCATCCAATGCTGAGGAGGCGTATGGCACCTATATAGCCAGCAGATTGCTGGAGTTGGAAAAGGGCCAACGCCTCCTCTGTGAGGCTCTAATTTTTCAGGCTTACCAGAAGGGCTTGAGAGGGGAGCTTACTGCTACCACGTATCTGGCAGATGAAGCCACTTCTCCTCCTCCTCCTCCTCCTCCTGCCCCAAGTACACCACCAGAGGCCCAGCCTCCGAGGAAGGCTGCAGAAAAGCGTGGAGGGAAGGCTGCAGAGAAGCGTGGAGGGAAGGCTCCACGGAAGAGTCGAAAGTGATTGCCTGGTTTCTGTCTGGTCTGACTGTGCTCCCTGTGCTCCCTATAGTCGCAAGATACCTATTTTCTTGTCCTCAAACTTGATGTGTGTCCTGGGGGACGAAAGGCTTCCCAGATTCTAAAAGTGTGTCCAGTGTTGCCTTCATAATTTTTTTGTGAATAAAATAAATACATTTTTGTTTACCTTACATTCTTGCCTATGTCTTTTGATTAAAAAACGCCATTTTATTTGGGAGTAGGCAGGTACAGGTCGAAAAGACTATGGGGTTGATTTGAGAAAAGCAAATAGTCTGTGCACTTTGCAGAGGGCAGTTGCCCTCTGCAAGTGCAATTGCTCCAGAGCATCAGAAATTATTTAAAAGCTTGACTTTGCAAAGAGTACCCAATCCTGTGCAAGTAAAAGAAAAAAAAAAACATTTTTGCTTGCACATGATTGGATGATGGAAGTCAGCAGAGCTGCTTCACATTTAATAAAGCTTGTTAATGTTAATTGTGGTAACTTGAAAATACACACAAAAAATGTGGTTAGCATTTAACACACATTGTAAAATAGCTAAAGTGTTGAAATAAAAAAAAAAACAAAAAAAAAAACAAAATCTATTTTAAAATTTTAAAGTTATGGAGATCTGGCTGTTACAAAATATTATATTAGTCATGGCAGGAGGATAAATCATGAAGAAAGTAGTTTGTGAGAACTCTGTGTGAATATAAAGCAGAAAAACAACTTCATTCCTCTCGCATTATCAATCCTAAAGAAAGGCTGTATTAAAAGACGACAGAAGAGGAATGTGCTAGCTTCAAGACGAAGGCTAGTTTTACCAGACCGAGCGCTTCCGTCTTGTAATTGCTTCAGAGCATGCGTCAGTTTGAGTTCGTCGGACTAGCACACAGACGATCGGTTTGTCCGCTAGAAAGAAGAGTCCGTCGGATAAATTTTAAGCAAGTTTCAAATCTAAGTCCGTCCAACTTTTGAGAAAACAAAGTCCGCTGGAGCCCACACACATCGAATTGTCCGACGAAATCCAGTCCGCCGGGCAAAGTCCGCCGTAAAGCCCGCTCGTGTGTACGCGGCATTAGAATTTTTTGAAATATGACTACCAAATGTTATGAAGATAAGATAGAGAAAAAATAGAGTGCAGTTCTCGGGAGTGTGCTACAAAAAGAATGCAGGGCTCAGCTGTGCCCATCTTCGAAGCCTCACCAGTGCCCAGCAATGCAACCTCACCAGCAGTGGCAGCTGGTGCTCAAAATTTTTGAGGGGGTGCAAACAAAATGAAAAATGTTGAAAAAATACGACATCAATTGCAGCCTCACTGTACCATCAATCACAGCCACTGTGCCATCAAACGCAGCCACTGTGCCCATCAAACGCAGCCACTGTGCCCATCAAACGCAGCCAATGTGCCCATCAAACGCAGCCAATGTGCCCATCAAGCACAGCCACTGTGCCATCAAATGCTGCCACTGTGCCCGATCAAATACAGCTACTGTGCCCACCTTATGCAGCCACTGTGGCCATCTTATGCAGCCACTGTGCCCCATCAAATGCAGCCACTGTGCAGCATCGAATGCAGCCACTGTGCAGCATCGAATGCAGCCACTGTGCCATCATATGCAGCCACTGTGACCATCAAATGCAGCCACTGTGCCCATCAAATGCAGCCTCACTGTGCCAAACAAATGCAGCCTCACTGTGCCCATCAAATGCAGCCTCACTGTGACACCCCATCAAATGCAGCCTCACTTTGACACCCCATCAAATTCAGCCTCACTGTGCCCCATCAAATTCAGCCTCACTGTGCCCCATCAAATTCAGCCTCACTGTGCCCCATCAAATGCAGCCTCACTGTGCCCCATCAAATGCAGCCTTACTGTGCCCCATCAAATACAGCCTCATTGTGCCCCATCAAATGCAGCCTCACTGTGCCCCATCAAACGCAGCCACTGTGCCATATCAAATGCTGCCAGTGTGCCTCCCGCCCACCGTCTGTACTTACCCTGTCTCGGTGGCGGTGGGACAGCTCCTCAATGTCTTCTCCCATCCTCCCTTCCCATCATCCGCTATGATTGTATGCCTGATAGGCGTCCAATCACAGCGCCTGTCGTTTCAGCCAATCAGGTGACGGGTAACATATCCGAGCACCTGATTGGCAGAGAGGCGGTTTAGTGTTAGGAAAGCGAATATTCAATCGTTTTTCTAACACAGCTGAGTAACCTGCGAGCGCCCAGCATGGCGCTTGCAGGTCACCTTTTTTGACGCCTTTTAGAGCCTATGGCTCTAATCAGGTGCTTCAAAAAAACTTGCCGCTGTAATGCAATGCATGAATCTATCTACTGGTGCTAGACAGGTGGAGAGAGGGGGCGGCGCCGCCACTCCTCACCAGTGCCCATCAATGCAGCCTCACCAGTGCCCATCAATGCAGCCTCACCAGTGCCCAGCAATGCAGCCTCACCAGTGCCCAGCAATGCAGCCTCACCAGTGCCCAGCAATGCAGCCTCACCAGTGCCCAGCAATGCAGCCTCACCAGTGCCCAGCAATGCAGCCTCACCAGTGCCCAGCAATGCAGCCCCACCAGTGCCCACCTAGGCGTCCAATCACAGCACCTATCATTTCAGCTAATCAGGTGATGGGTAACAGATCCGAGCACCTTATTGGCAGAGAAGCAGTTTAGTGTTAGAAAAGCGATTTGAATATTCACTTTCCTAACAGCCGAGTGACCTGTGAGCGCCCAGCATGGTGCTCGCAGGTCCCCTTTTTTGACGCCTTTTAGAGCCTATGGCTCTAATCAGGTGCTTCAAAAAAAAAAAAAAAACCTGCCGCTGTAATGCAATGCATGTATCTATCTATTGGTGCTAGAAGGGTGGCTGGAGAGAGCCGCCACTGCTCACCAGTGCCCATCAATGCAGCCCCACCAGTACCCAGCAATGCAGCCACACCAGTGCCCAGTAATGCAGCCTCACCAGTGCCCAGCAATGCAGCCTCACCAGTGCCCAGCAATGCAGCCTCACCAGTGCCCACCTATGCAGCCTCACCAGTGCCCAGCAATGCAGCCCCGCCAGTGCCCAGCAATGCAGCCACACAAGTGCCCAGCAACGCAGCCTCACCAGTGCCCAGCAACGCAGCCTCACCAGTGCCCACCTATGCAGCCTCACCAGTGCCCACCTATGCAGCCTCACCAGTGTCCAGCAATGCAGCCTGATAGGTGTCCAATCACAGCGCCTATTGTTTCAGCCAATCAGGTGATGGGTAACAGATCCGAGCACCTGATTGGCAGAGAGGAGGTTTAGTGTTAGGAAAGCGAATATTCAATCGCTTTTCTAACACAGCTGAGTGAACAGCTGAGGTAGTTAAAGTATAGATAGCTTCTGAGGTTCTTTGAAGTGCTTTTAAAATAAGTAGGAGAAGCCATTTGTGGCAAAATATCCAACTGCAAAGGATTGCATATTCAAATGTGCTCATAAGCAGTGGCAGCTGGTGAAGTTTTAGGATGGGGGGCCAGACCCTGTCCCTCCTTTTTGACCCCTCCCACTTCTCATAAGCCCCACCCCTTATAGAATCTGCCCACTCCATCCCCTCTAATCCACTAGCTTCCACCCATAGTGTCAGGAGTATTTAGCTTAGCATCACAGGGCAGAGTATACAGCTCAGCATCACATGGCAGAGTATACAGCCGCACCATCACAGGAGAGAGTATACAGCTCAGCATCACAAGACAGAGTATACAGCCCCGGCATCACAGGACAAAGTATACAGCTCAGCATTACAGGACAGAGTATACAGCTCAGCATCACAGGACAGAGTATACAGCCCCAGCATCACAGGACAGAGTACATACCTCCCAACTTTAGAACTTGAGGCTGATGTAAGCATGCGGCATGTCATGCCAAAAAGTGGGTGGGGCTTATCAGTGGAAGGGGCTTAAGGGGCATGGTTAAACAAACCAATCCCCCCTACCACCATTCCCATCATTACACAGGACCCCTTCCTCAACACCACCCCCCATTGTTACACAGGACCCCCTCCCTCATACTAACCCCATCATTAAAAACAGAGGTTATTTTTTTAGGGTAGAGAGGCAGGGAGGGGGGGGTGTTTAGGGTGGAGAGGCAGGGATGGGAGTGTTAGGGTAGAGAGGCAGGAAGGAGGGTTATTGTTTAGGGTGGAGAGGCAGGGAGGGGAGGGTTATTGTTTAGGGTGGAGAGGCAGGGAGGGGGTTATTGTTTAGGGTGGAGAGCCGGGGGGGGGGGGTGTTTAGGGTGGAGAGGCAGGGAGAGGGGTGTTTAGGGTGGAGAGGCAGGGAGGGGGTGTTTAGGGTGGAGAGGCAGGGAGGGGGTCTTTAGGGTGGAGAGGCAGGGAGGGGGTCTTTAGGGTGGAGAGGCGGGGGGGTGTTTAGGGTGGAGAGGCAGGGGGTGTTTAGGGTGGGGAGGCAGGGGGTGTTTAGGGTGGAGAGGCAGGGAGGGGGGTGTTTAGGGTGGAGAGGCAGGGAGAGAGTGTTTAGCGTGGAGAGGCAGGGAAGGTTGTTTAGGGTGGAGAAACCCCACAGCTGCCAGTCACGGCCCCACCCTCCCCCCTCAATAAAGCTCTGCAGCAGCTGAGAAAAGTGATTAGAGGTGGGGGGCCAGGCTCACGGCAGGACACAGTACTCACTCGGTGGAGCAGTCACTCGGTAGCCGCCCTGCAGAGGAGTCCGAGGAGGGGGAAGCATGATGCCGGGAGAGAGAGAGACATGACAACAGCAAATAGAGAAGGTCAGCTGTTGCAATCCTCTCTTATCCCCGCACTCACCCGGTGCTCTGGTACACTGCCAGCTCTGCGCCCATCCGCTGCATCTGTGATCTGCTCCCCGCCTCACATCACAGGGTCCCAGACAGTTGCAGTCAAGTCTCCGCACTGCACAACAGTGAGCCAGCCAGGAAACTAGAAGTGATGCAGCAGTGCTGAAAAAGCCCTGCCCAATCCTCCTCCGGTCCCAGCCAATAAAAAAAACAGGACAGGAGCCAGGGACAAATCACTGGAGAGTGGGAGTGTTTGCGAGCGCATCGATTGTGCCCCGAACACGCCCTGAACATGGGCAAATGAAAGGGATTTATGCTTGTTGAGGAAAATATTTGAATAAAACTTTTTGTGCCCGGAGTTAATAAATAGATAGGAAACAATATCATATTTATTTGTTTCAAACAATTTTTTTACATTTATTCATTTCCCGGTTTCCAGGCCTAGGTAAAGGATGTCATACATCCCAGAAGTCTTCAGGAGGGGAGGAGGGTCTTTCGCAGCTAAACACACCCTCCTGCCTGCATGTTTTTCAAAGTGATGTCTCAGCAAAATAAAGCATGGAGACATTGATAGGGTGAGTTTGCTTTAAATATAAAAAAAAACTAAATAGCATGTTTGGTTTGTGGTGCTCAGATGCAGTGTAGTTCCACTTTAAATACATATTTTTAATTATCCCCGTATTCTTACATTTTCAGAGATGTTTATTATTATTGTTTATTTTTATGCAACAGCAACTAATAACATGTATATATATTAATGAACAATACCTCGCATTTGACACCTGTCAAGACTTTTAGGGCTTTTGTTAGTGACTGCAATAAAAGATACAATTATTTAAATCACCAAAACTCTTAAAGCAAATGTACAATTTAGCTTTTTTAAGAAATAAAATATGCCCCATGGGGTAAAAAAAAGTTGGCACCCTCATCATATATTCAAAGACCTGAAAGCCCCACAATCTAAACATAAGCTATAAAGTAACAGACCTTGTTTAAAGAGGACCTTACAGTAAAATGCAAGGCCAGCTTACACTGTTCCTCCTCCCCGCCAGCCGCTGTCCCATTTAATATCAGCGCAGCTGTGTTGGGCTCCTTCTGCAGAGCCTTGTGCCGCGTACACACGGTCGGACTTTCCGGCATACTTGGTCCGGCACACTTTCTGACGGACTTTGTCCGCCAGGTGCGCCGGACTTTAAAACGGACGGACTTGCCCACACACGACCGGACTTTGCGGCGGGCTAAGTCCGCCCGTCTTTCCGACGGACTTTCGCCAGAGTTACGGCGGACTTTTAGAATGAACGGACTTGCCCACACACGGACAAGTCCGTTCATTTTGAACGTGACTCAGGTGCGACGGGACTAGAAAAGGATGTCAATCTTGCCGCTTTTAGCCCCGTCGCGGGTCATACCAGGCCCTTAGGTCTGGTATGGATTATAAAGGGAAACCCCTACGCCGAAAAAACGGCGTGGGGTCCCCCCTAAAATCCATACCAGACCCCGACCTGAGCACGCAGCCTGGCCGGTCAGGAAAGGGGGTGGGGACGAGCGAGCGCCCCCCCCCCTCCTGAACCGTACAAGGCCGCATGCCCTCAACGCCCTGCGGGGCCCCCCACCCCAAAGCACCTTGTCCCCATGTTGATGAGGACAAGGGCCTCTTCCCGACAACCCTGGCCGTTGGTTGTCGGGGTCTGCGGGCAGGGGGCTTATCGGAATCCGGGAGCCCCCTTTAATAAGGGGGCCCCCAGATCCCGGCCCCCCACCCTATGTGAATGAGTATGGGGTCATGGCTGCGTGCTCTGATCGGGGTCTGGTATGGATTTTAGGGGGGACCCCACGCCGTTTTTTTCGGCGTAGGGGGGTTCCCTTTATAATCCATACCAGACCTAAGGGCCTGGTATGCCCCGTGCTCGCCGCAATCGGAAAGTTTGTTTTTCCTATTGCAGCGAGCGCGAAATGCAATACCCTGCCCTCGCGTCGTATCTGGTCCGTTGGACCAGCATACACACAAGCAGGCTTTCCGTCGGACCAGCACACAGACGAGCGGACTTTCCGCCCGAAACTGAGTCCGACGGAAATATTTAAAACATGTTTCAAATCTAGGTCCGGCGGGCTTTTGGGAAAAAGTCCGCCGGAAAAGTCCGCCGGAGCCTACACACGGGCGGATTGTCCGGCACACTCTGGTCCGCCAGACCAAGTATGCCGGAAAGTCCGACCGTATGTACGCGGCATTAGTATTTGTGAATGAATGTATTACAAATCCTGTCGCCACTGTGGCGGACGGACTTGTTGTTCTTAATAAACTACAAGTGCTGTAATTAGCACACTTGACACTTCCTCCAGCTCTCCAACTGACAGCCCATACAGAGGTATGGACAAAGAGCTGGAAGTATTTGCAGGAACCTGATCCACTGATTGCAGGTGCAATGGTTTGCAGGCTCCAATACAAAAAATTATAAATGCACATTTTTTTTCCTGCAAAAGTGTTTGCATTTATTTATTTATATTCAAAGGTAAACCTAGCCTTTAAATCCTATAGTCTAAGCTCTGAGGTGACCAATTATCTGTGTAAAAACTCACAGATAGTGATAGCGGACAATTAAACAGTTAACACTTCCTTTTTATATGCTTCAATTGGAATTTGAATTGCTGCATTAGGCAAACAAAAACACAAATAAATTAAAAATGTATGCATACCCCAACAATCTTTTTTGTACAGGCCATCTGTAAAATAAAGTAGTGTTAGTAAGGGTTAGAAATCATTATTAAAGTCTAAGTGAACTTTCAGTTTAAATTAGCTAAATACAATTCAGGTGCATGAACGTAAAAAGTATGCATGCCACAGTCTGAGGAGAAAATCCTGTCATGCCAGAGTGGAACCCTTGCTCTTTGTGGGTAGGCAGTGCAGAATTCTGACATTCCCCCCGCTAAGTCAGAGCCAGCGCTCTCCAATCAGCAGGGAGTATGAGCTCTGCTGATTGCACAGCTACAGGTCTGACTCGTCAGGGTGCATGTCGGACCTCAATGCCGATAAAAAAATCGAAACATGAATACAGTAAAAAAATGTTTTTATCCTAAAAATGTTCTGCAGCTATTGCAACAATGTTATATTTATATTTGTTAGCCCACTTGTGTTATGAAGAGTATTTCATACCTGTGAGTTCCAAAGCTTCAAATTTGATATCACTTGTAATTTCCCCTCCTGACAGCCCATGCAGGGCATCAGGAAAACGGAAAATTGTATACTCACCTTTCCGTAATTTTCCTTTCCTGTCGCATCTTCATGGCAGCATACACGTTGGGTTGTGACTCCGCCTCCACAACCTGATAGGACCACATAGCTATAAATTAGAGAGTAGACGCCCGCCCCAGTATTCTCTGTAAATATATACACATGTCACCTTAGAGGGTGGGTGATTGTATGCTGCCATGAAGATGCGACAGGAAAGGAAAATTACGGAAAGGTGAGTATACAATTTTCCGTTTTCCTGTCGCATCATGGCAGCATACACGTTGGGGAGTAACTCGCCAAACTGGGTGGGAATGCAAAATCAAAATTTATTGACAAGAAATAGAAGAATTGGCCTGTATAACGGCCCTCCCAAATTCAACTGCTGCTAAGCGTGCAGCGTCTATTCTATAATGAGAAATGAAGGTGTTCCTCGAAGACCAAGTGGCGGCTCTACAAATGGTTTCCGCTGAAACTTTACAGTAAGCTGCCCATGAAGTAGCCATTGCCCTGGTGGAATGTGCTCTTAGATCTCCCGGAATCTGCAAGGTGCTTAAGGAGTAGGCCTTCTTGATAGCTTTCACGAGCCATGAGGCGATGGTACGGGCAGAAGCTGCCTGGCCCTTCCTGAACCCATGTGGGATGACTAAAAGGTTCTCGCATTTCCTGAATGGCTTGGTTACCGAAAGGTAATGGAGAATGTTGCCCTTGACATCCAGGGGATGAGGGACACCCTGATCCATGATCAAAGCCGGGAGGTCAATCTCCTGGTTAAAGTGGAACGCAGAGGAGACTTTTGGGATAAACCTGTCTGAAGGCTTTAGGGTTAGTCTGTCTGGGTAAACCATCAGATACGGTTCTTTGATCAGCAAGGCTTGCATTTCTGAGACCCTCTTCGCTGATGTGATGGCAATTAGGAATGATACCTTTAGAGTCAGGTCCCAGAGGGAGGTATCCTCAAGTGGGAAGAATGGTTCTCCGGATAAAACCTCTAGGACAGTTGATAGGTCCCATGTTGGAAATGAAGGTTTCCTGGGCGGTCTTAGCTTCAGGCAGGCTTTTTGAAATTGCACCACCAGAGGGTTAAGTGCCCACCTAACCCCTGTCAAGGCAGAGATGGCAGAGACTTGGACTTTCAGGGTGCTAGACCTAAGGCCTTTGTCTAGACCTGACTGAAGGAACTCAAGCACTTGTACTGCTGATGGGGAAGAAGGGTCCCAACCTTGTTCCTGAGCAAAGGAAGAGAACTTTTCCCAGATTCTCTCGTAGGTGCTATTCGTGGAGGATTTCCTGGCTTGAAGCAGGGTATCGACTACCTTCTGAGAACATCCTTGATCTAGGAACCTAGACCTTTCAGTCTCCAGGCCGCTAGGTGCAATCTCTCTGGATTCGGATGTAGTAGCTGGCCCTGGGTTAGTAGATCCGTTGTTACCGGGAGTGGAAGTGGATCCGCTGTGCTCAGTTGCAGGAGGGTGGTGAACCAAGGCCTCCGTGGCCAAAAGGGAATCACAGCCAGTACTAGAGCTGTTGAGTGTTTGAGCCTCAGAAGGAACTTGGCTATCAGTGGGGTCGGTGGAAAAATGGAGCCTAGGCGGAAGTTCCAGGCGTGCTGGAGACAATCCGTACCCTCCGCTGCGGGGAAGGGGTTCCTCGACAGAAACCTCTGACACTTCTTGTTCTCTGGTGTTGCTGCGAGGTCTATGTCTGGATGGCCCCATGTCTGGCATATGAGGGCAAAGGCCTGTGGGCTTAGACACCACTCGTTGTTGGAAACGAATGTTCTGCTGAGAGAATCCGCCAGTAAGTTCTGAACCCCCGGAATATAGGTGGCCTTCAGGTCCCACAGGTTCAGTTGAGCCCATTGCATCACTGGACCGACTTCCCGCATCATGGAGATGCTCTTGGTACCCCCCTGCCTGTTGATGTAGGCTACCGCCACTCGGTTGTCCATTTGAATGAGGACTTGTTTCCCTCTCAGAAGTGAGCTGAATGCCAAGAGGGCTTGGAAGGCTGCCTTCATCTCTAGGACATTCGATACTACATCCTTGGTTTTGAAGAGCCAGCGGCCCTGAGCTGCATAGTGTAGGTAGTGTGCCCCCCATCCTTCCAGACTGGCGTCTGAAGTTACTACCTCCTTTTGGAGGATGACTATCTGCTTGCTCCTGCTGAGGTTGTTGGGGTGGGTCCACCACCGTAAAGATAGCCTGGCTTCCTCTGGGATGCGAATCGATTGGGACATGGACCATCCATCCCACTGGCGCAGGAAGGAGGCTTGTAGGGGTCTGGTATTCCATTGCGCCCATCTGACCATTGGAATGGTTGCTGATAGGGAACCTAGGAGGCTGAGGTATGCTCTGGCCGGTAGACATGACGCTGGGATAGCCTTTTTCACTTTCTGAATGAGTAGGGACAACTTCTCCCTTGGCAATTCCACTGTGTTTGCTCGGGTGTCCAGTTCGGCTCCCAGGAAGACCATCCTTTGGGTAGGCTGGGTGTTGCTTTTCTGCCAGTTGATTATCCATCCTAAACTCGTTAGGGTGGAAACCAGGATCTCGCGATGTTGGACGAGTGATTCCTGGCTGCTTGAGAGGAGGAGGATGTCGTCCAGGTAATGGTGGACCCTTAGACCTTTCTCCCTCAAAAAGGCTATTGCTGGTAGTAACACCTTCGTAAATGTTCTGGGGGCTGTTGAGATGCCAAAGGGAAGGCTTCGAAACTGGAAGTGCCCTTGACCCACCGAGAATCGCAGGAATTTCTGGAATGCCCCGTGGATTGGAATGTGCAGGTAGGCATCCTGGAGATCTATGGAGAGCATCCAGTCTCCCAGATTTATGCCTGTAGGATAGACTGCAAGCTCTCCATCCTGAATGACTCCACTCTGATGGACTTGTTGAGGTTCTTTAGGTCTAGAACCGGACGAAAGTCCCCTGACTTCTTCTTGACGAGAAATAATGGAGAGTAGAATCCCCTGCCTCGTTGTGCTAGTGGAACCTCTACTATTGCTCGTTTTTGGAGAAGATCTTGGATGTAGTTCAGTAACGACAACCTTTTTTCCCGAGATGGGGGAATACGGGTTGGATAGAACTGATCCCCTGGGGGCCGGCGTCCTGACAGGTGAGGAAAAATAAGAGAATACTGGGGCGGGCGTCTACTCTCTAATTTATAGCTATGTGGTCCTATCAGGTTGTGGAGGCGGAGTCACAACCCAACGTGTATGCTGCCATGATGCGACAGGAAAATGTAATATGTGGCCGCTTTATAGAGAAGCCCCTGACATTTGGAAAACTGCAGCCACCATAAGGCTTCTTCTCTCTCTTATGGAGCATTACATTTACAGACCAAATAGAGAGCACCGCTGACTGAGTGGAGCATGGCCATCATGTTTTCCTAAATACTTCCTTCAAGCAGTTCAAACATTTCCTTTACTACTATTCTGTAGACATGTGCACACTGAAATATTTCGTTTCGGAATTTCGTTTTCGTCTGAAAAATAAATTTATTTAGTTACTCCCAAAATTCGTTTTTATTTATTTCGTTTTTCGTTAAAAATTGCATTCGTCCGAAAATCCAAATTAAGGTCGAATCTGTCATTGAAGGCTTATGGTGTCTGTCGAATGTTCAAAGAAGATTCGACGGAGCAGCTAAATTGTACAATGCCGTATAGTTTACCTGCTCCGTCGAATCTTCTTAGAACTTTCAACAGACACCATAAGCCAAAGTATATGTGTACTTAGTTCCAGCTATTTTACTGCTCCTCCTCTTTGGTTACAATCAGCCAATAACATTCATCATCATCATTATTTTTATTTATCTTTTCTCCCCTACGTCGAATCTTTCCTCCCCTACGTCGAATCTTTCCTCCCCTACGTCGAATCTTTTCTCTCTACGTCGAATCTTTCCTCCCCTACGTCGAATCTTTCCTCCCCTACGTCGAATCTTTTCTCTCTACGTCGAATCTTTTCTCTATGTAGAATAATCTTGGACTAATAGAGCTAAGGTTAGGCACATTCGACCACAGGTTTGATGGACACAGATTGTTATTGTCATCATCATGTCGAATCTCCTATCTTTATCGAACTGTTGTAGCAACGAAAACGAAAATAAAGCATTTGTTTATGTCGGATCTTTCGTTTTTCGGACTCTGCACTTTCGTTATCGTTTGTTAAAACGATAACGAAAATACCTAAAATTCGGACGAAAATGCATTCGGACGAAAACGAATGCACATGTCTACTATTCTGCACAGTGCCAGGACAAGGCCCTCTGGTAAGGTGAGGATGCTAAAGTGCACCCCTGACAAGCTGAGACAGGTTGAGCCTGCACATCCACACATGTAGTTACTAGCACAGTATGGCACAGTAGTGCCATTCAGTGGCAGTGAGAAAATGCTGATTACATGGGCAGAGCCTTACTCTCCCAGTATAATCTGCATGGCTGGGCTGTAATTATTTACAGCTAGGTCCTGCACAATACAGGAGACAGCTGGGAAATGTAGAGGCAGGGAAGGGTCCTTCCCCAGCAGGGCACCGAAGGTGAGTTCCTCTTATGTCTCTGCCTTGGCCCAAACCCTGACTCTGGAGCCAGACAGCTCGGCAGTTCAATTCTTAAACAGAAACTGAAATTATTGATAGGTAAACAATTAGGCTAGAGATGACAATTTTAGAAAAAGGAAATGCTAGTCTAGGTAGTATATTGATTTTTACATGGCTCCAATTCAGCTTCAAATATTCAAAGTAGTGTACACAAAAATGACAGTAATGTACAACAAGCAATGACTGATCTGAACAGGGCCAAATTAACATAGGCTATTGGAGCTGCAGCTCCAGGCCCCTTACATTAAGATGGGCCCCATTTGCCCAAAAAACAAAAAAAAACAAAAAACAAAACCGTTTTGAGGGTAGGTAGCCAAAGACCTACCCCATCACTGGTCAACATTTGGGGCTCCTAGGACCTATGGTTCCAGAGATACGGGGCTCCTTGCGCAGCCTGTCAGAAGCTATATACAGAGCGGCCAGTTTAAATACAAGCTGGTATACTCTGTTTGCAGCAGACTTAGAGGATGAGCTCACAGTGCCTCTCCTCAATTCTTGTCAGAGGCACTGAGTTCAATTGACAGCTGGGAGCCTTGGACCAATGGTAAAGTACCATTGGCCCAAGCTGTCCAATAAAAGACACAGGCTCCCTTCCAGCACAGCCCTCTTAATTACGGAAAGGAAATGCATGTGTTTATGGATATAAGGTTTACCCATAATAATATGTTTTTTTCACACAGTTAAGAGGGAGAATGAGAATCTTCTGCTGATGGAAAGGTACAAGCTAAATCATATATTATTATGCTATACAGTGGAACCTCGGATTACAAGCATAATCTGTTCCAGGACTATGCTCGTAATCCAATGTACTCGCATATCAAAGCGAGTTTTTCCATTGAAGTCAATGGAAACTAAAATAATTTGTTCCGCACTTCAATGGGATGCAATACCGCATGTGGCCAGAGGCGGGGGGCGCTGGAGAGCCTCGGAAACGGTCGAAAAGGCCCGAAAGACACTTCGGCAGACCTTGGCAAACCTCGGCAAGACTCCATTCACGAGCCTTTCCGAGGTTTGCAGAGGTCAGCTGAACTGTCCTCGGGCCTCTCCGTGCATTTCTGAACAGCGCCGATCGGTGACTTTCGGCTTTGCTCGGCTCCGGTGACCCCCTACCTCAGGCCAAAAGCGGTACTGCACACCGCTTTTGGCCTGAATCCTGCTCGTTTTGGGAGACAACACTCGCAAACCGAATTAGGAATTTTAGAAATACAGTGCTCGGTTTGCGAAACGATTGTTAACCGCGTTACTTGCAAACCGAGGTTCCACTGCATGTTATAAGATAATAATTTATTATTTATCTATTTACCGTGAAATTACTGGTTTGAAGTTATAACTTCAAACTTCAGTTATTTGTCCATTAAGATGCCTGCTTGAGTACAGTTTTTGAAAATATAGTGAATTACCTTAAAAACAATAAATAATAATTATTTGTATATTACTTATGGTAATTAACCACTTGCCACCCAGGCCAATTTTGACACATCTCTCCTACATGTAAAAATCAATTTTTTTGCTAGAAAATTACTCAGAACCCCCAAACATTGTATATATTGTTTTAGCAGACAGCCTAGGGAATAAAATGGCGGCGTTGCAACTTTTCATGTTATACAGTATTTGCGCAGCAATTTTTCAAAAATTTTTTTATTTGGAAAGAAACTGTTTCATGAATAAAAAAAAAACAAAAAAACACCAAAGTTAGCTCGATTTTTTTGTATAATGTGAAAGATGATGTTATGCTGAGTAAATAGATACCTAACATGTCATGCTTTAACATTGCGCACTATTGTGGAATGGCGCCAAACTACAGTACTTAACCACTTCTGGACCGCCCACTGTCGTTATACGTCGGTATTTTGAAGAGGAATATCGTTGTTATGGCAGTAGCTAGCTGCCATAACCCCGGTATCCTCTTCTTCAGCGAGCGGTCCGCTTCAAGATAAAAGTGGTCTCTGCGGCCCCCCTCCCGCCGTGCTCCAGTGCCCTCTGCTGCTTACCTGTGCTGTTGGCAGCGGCGGAGGAGATTAGATCCTTTCCCTAGCCTGACATGGAGACGAGTCATTGCAGGGCGGAAGCGACGTCAAAACGTCACTTTTGCCCTTAGCTCTTAAAGGGCCATTTTTTTTATTGCATTTTAGTGTAAATATGAGATCTGAGGTCTTTTTGACCCCAGATCTCATATTTAAGAGGTCCTGTCATGCTTTTCTATTACAAGGGATGTTTACATTCTTTGTAATAGGAATAAAAGTGACACATTTAAAAAAAAAAAAAAAAAAACAGTGTAAAAATTAAAAATAAAAGGTAAAATAAATAATAATTTTTTTCTTTAAACGCGCCCCGTCCCAACGAGCCCGCGTGCAGAAGCGAACGCATACGTGAGTAGTGCCCGCATATGAAAACGGTGTTCAAACCACACATGTGAGGCATCACCGCGATTAGGAGAGCAAGAGAAATAATTCTAGCCCTAGACCTCCTCTGTAACTCAAAACATGTAACCTGTAGAATTTTTTAAATATCACCTGGAGATTTTTAAGGGTAAAAGTTTGTCGCCATTCCGCGAACGGGTGCAATTTTAAAGCGTGACATGTTGGGTATCAATTTACTCGGCATAACATTATCTTTCACAATATAAAAAAAAATTGGGCTAACTTTACTCTTGTCTTATTTTTTAATTCAAAAAAGTGTATTTTTTCCAAAAAAAGTGCGCTTGTAAGACTGCTGCGCAAATACGGTGTGACAGAAAGTATTGCAACAACCACCATTTTATTCTCTAGGGTATTAGAAAAAAAAATGTTAAAAGGTTTAGGGGTTCTAAATAATTTTCTAGCAAAAAAAATGTTTTTAACTTGTAATCAACAAATCTCAGAAAGAGGCTCGGTCTTTAAATGGTTAAAAATCTCCATAGGCAATGCTTTCAAAATTTTTACAGGTTACCTGTTTAGAGTTACAGAGGGGGTCTAGTGCTAAAATTATTGCTCTCGGCGTATGTAACCTGTGTGTATCTGGCTCTGATACTAGCCAGTGCCTCACCAGTCACTGACCTCATCGCACATCCCTGACCCAAACAGGGCTGTACGAATGCCAGAGCTGTGATGCTTTACTTCACAGCTGCAACTTTTTCTTTTTGTAATTTCTTTAGCTGCAGTATCTTTAACTCAGCCTGCAGAGTTTGACTGTCAAACTCACCTATTGATTTCAATGGGGCCACTCTGCAACTGCAAGTTAAACTCGCTCGCAGTAGCAGCATAGTCCAACAATGTAAAAATACTAGACATGTGCAATTCGTTTAGTTCCGAAATAATTTTTTAACGAATTTTGACAAATTCGTTAATTCCAAAATTTTTGAATTTCCCAATTTCTGAATTTTCGAAATTTTGAATTTCCGAATTCGAAAGTTCAGAAATTCGAAATTTCATAAATTTGAAAATTCAAAAGAAATGAAAAGCTGAAAACCCGAAAATCTGAAATAATAACTAATAATAAATATTAAATTATAGGTATTGGAATTTCCTTTCAAATTTGGCTGTTAGTGAACGTAACACGTACGAATCTATCCGAAGTTATGAATGATCTGAAATAACGAATGCCATATCTATACGAATGCAACGTAACGATCTAATAATAATACATAACAATAATAATAATAAAACCTTTTTATTATTATTATTTATTATTAATTTGTTCCATTCCATTTGTTTAGATGTGGCATTCGTTTTTTTGGATAATTCGTAACTTCATATAAATTTGTATTCGTTACGTTCACAAACAGACAAATTTGAAAGGAAATTCCAATACCTATAATTTAATGGTTAGTTATTATTAGTTATTATTTTAAATTTTACATATTTTTTTTCTTTTTTTCAGATTTTCACATTTTCGGATTTTCTCATTTTCTAATTTCTGAATTTCGAATTACGAAAATTCGGAAATTCGAAATTCGAAAATTCGGAAATTCGGAAATTCGAAATGCGAAAATTCGAAAATTTGGAAATTTGAAAATTCAGAAATCAGAAAATTCGAAATTCGGAAATTTAAAATTTCAAAATTCGGAAATTTGAAAATCAGAATTTTCGGATTTCAGAATTTTGAATTTTCTAAATTCCGAATTTCCAAATTTCAGAATTTTCAAATTTCCGAAAAAAGCAAAGAACAAATGAAACGAAAACGAACGCATTTTCTGTCAGTGCCCATGTCTAAAAAATACCATTCAGCAATGTAAAAAAAAAAAAAAGGAGGAGGTAGTAGCACCTCATGAACGCCTGTCAGCTGCTGCTATACCACTCGTTGAAAAGCAATCCACCACAGATCACTTTTCAGAGGGCAGTAAGCATTACCGTAAATGTGAAAGAAACTTGAAACACATCATCCATTTCACACTCACCACCAACCGGGTCACTCCCCAGCCACTTCTCATGTTAGCCACCTCCCTTCAACTTATATCACAGCTGACCATTTCCAAACCTGCAGAGACAGACCCTACTCAAAAAGATATCACTCTCAGTTACTCCCCCCACTCGCTAATTGATATCCCTCCTTGACCACCTCACACCCCCTGCTGACAGACCTCTCTCCCTAGCCTGTCCCCACACACCCTCTCACCTGCTGACCTGTGGATGGGGGAATCACTCCCCCAGTGTTCTGCCAGTGGGCAGCCTTCCCTACCCACACAATACAATGATCAGTGTTGCTAACCATAGCTGGCAGCACTGATTGTTCTGGGAAAAATCTGACAGGCTGGTTGTACTCAAGTCGATTAATAGATTGACTTGTGTACAACCAGCTAGCCTATACATAGATCATCTATGGCTGGTCTCTGCTTAATTGGTTTAATTTCAATCCATGAATGGCCCGCTTAACCACTATGCAGTCCCTAAACATCCTTCCACAAACCTTTACATTTTTCCTTCCCAGATTCCTTCATCCTCCCCACCTGTACATAGTGCCCGCTGTCATATCCTCCACACTTCTCTCCTTTACATAGTGCTCACTGTCATACCCTCCATACTCCTCTCCTGTACATAGTGCCCACTGTCATACCCTCCACACTCCTCTTCTGTACATAGTGCCCACTGTCATACCCTCCACACTCCTCTTCTGTACATACTGCTCACTGTCATACGCTCCACACTCCTCTCCTGTACATACTGCTCACTGTCATACCCTCCATACTCCTCTCCTGTACATTCTGCTCACTGTCATACCCTCCACACTCCTCTCTTGTACATACTGCCCTCTGTCATACCCTCCACACTCCTCTCCTGTACATACTGCTCACTGTCATACCCTCCACACTCCTCTCTTGTACATACTGCCCTCTGTCATACCCTCCACACTCCTCTCCTGTACATACTGCTCACTGTCATACCCTCTACAATCCTCTCCTGTATATACTGCCCTCTGTCATACCCTCCACACTTCCCTCCTGTACATACTGCTTACTTGTCATACCCTCCACACTCCTCTCCTGTACATAGTGCCCACTGTCATACCCTCCACATCCCTCTCCTGTGTATACTACCCACTGTCATACACTTCTCTCCTGTACACAGTGCCTGATGTCATACCCCCCACACTCCTCTCTTGTACATACTGCTCACTGTCATACCCTCCACACTCCTCTCTTGTACATACTGCCCTCTGTCATACCCTCCACACTCCTCTCCTGTACATACTGCACACTGTCATACCCTCCACACTCCTTTCCTGTACATACTGCCCTCTGTCATACTCTCCACACTTCTCTCCTGTACATACTGCTCACTCTCATACATTTCTCTCCTGTTTATACTGCCTGCTGTCATACCCTCCACACTCCTCTCCTGTACATACTTCTCACTGTCACACATTTCTCTCCTGTACATGGTGCCCGCTGTCATACCCCCTAAAATCCTCTCCTGTACATACTGCCCACTGTCATAAACTTCTCTCTTGTACATAGTACCCACTGTCATACCCTCCACACTCCTCTCCTGTACATACTGCCCACTGTCCTACCCTCCACACTCCTCTCCTGTACATATTGCCTGCTGTCATACCCTCCACACTCATCTCCTGTACATACTGCTCAGTATCATACCCTCCACACTGCTCTGCTGTACATACTGCCCACTTTCATAAACTCCTCAACTGTACATAGTGCCAGCTGTCATACCCTCCACACTCCTCTCCTGTGCACACTGCCCACTCTCATACTATCCACACCCCTCTCCTGTACATACTGCCCACTGTCATACCCACCACACTCCTCTCCTGTATATACTGCCCACTGTCATACCCTCCACACTCCTCTTCTGTACATACGGCCCCCATCATACCCTCCACACTCCCATCCTGTACATACTGCCAACTGTCTTTCTCTCCGCACTCCTCTCCTATACATACTACCCCCATAATACCTTCCACACTCTTTTCCTGTACATACTGCCTCCATCATACCCTCCACACTTCTCTCCTATACATACTGCCCACTGTCATCCCCTCCACACTCCTCTCCTGTACATACTGCCCACTGTCACCCCCTCCACACTCCTCTCCTGTACAAAGTGTCCACTCTCAACCCTCCACATTCCTCTGCTGTGCATACTGCCCACTGTCATACCCTCCACACTCCTCTCTTGTACATAGTGCCCACTGCCATACCCTCCACACGCCTCTCCTGTACATAATGCCCACTGTTATACCCTCCACATTCCTTTCCCTCACCTGCACATACTTCCCACTTTTATATCATCTATACTCCTCTTCTATGCCTCTTACCCAAAAAAACAGTTCTTTAAAATCATATTTATTATCCTCAATGTTACCAGCTCTAGAATGGGCACACTTTTGTTAGTTCAACTAAAGGAAATCTTCTCAGTCCTCATATTTGTTCTGCCCATTATTACTCATTTAATTTTGTGATTACTATTGTGATGTATAGGGGAACATAGGGGATATCAGCTACTCTAAATATACCACTGGTAAAAAAAGTGTCCCTGAAAATATTTTTGAAATGTTGGCAACTATGCACTTGGGCACTGCCCAAGGGCCACCAGGTCAGTAGGGGGCCCCATGAGAGGCTCCTGGGATCCTGTGATATTAAAGCGGTAGTAAATTTCGCTAACATTACTACTTTTTAGAGGCCCTAAGGTAGGTTATGCCATAATGTACAAGTATGCACAGCATATTAGCACATTAGGGTGCACTTACCTGTCAGACTGAGCCCTCCAGCGCTGCCCTGTGATCAATCCGGCAGGTCCTGGGTGCTTCCATCTTCACCCGGTTTTCCTTCCAGGTTCAATGCCTTCGGTCACTTGCCTTTTCCCGGCTGCATTGCTTTCACTCCCACGCATGCTCATGCGCATCCTCTCTCTCTATCATCCCCCTCTCTCTCATGCTCACTCCCTTACCCCTCTCTCATCCCCTTTCTCTCTCTCTCTCTCATCCTTCTCTCAATTTAATTTAATTTGTTATAACAAAAAATTGCTTGCATTTATTTTTTTGTTTATTTTAAAAAATGCCCCACAAAAATCATCAGCACCAGGCCCATGATGTTCTTAATCTGGCCCTGGATCTGAAAAGGGTATTATATTTAAATTGAATCTATTGTTTAAACTTCTACATTTAAGAATTTTAGTTATTAAAGTAGAACATTAGCCTAAAAGAAAATTGTAAACAGGCAGGATTTTTAATGCATGTCTCTTCTGCATTAACATTCCATTACCTGCCTGTATGCATGCACATGCTGAGATGACAGCAATACTGAGATGACTGAACTTCTGCGCATGCACAGGAGTGACAACATCTCGGCCAATGCAAACAGCTGAGGATCGATACCCAGAAGCATCCGGGCTGAAGATGACAGGAGGCTGGCGGGGAGCTCCAGAGATCACAGCGCTGGAGAACAGGTGATTATAGTTCCACTTTGAATCTGTTGTTTGAATGTGTTTTACAATGACTAATATTGAGACATTATAATTGGTGCATGCAATATCTTTGTAAATATGTAAATATAGCAATTAAGACGAACAGCAGTAGTGCTACCACAGTAATAATCAACGACACTGTGTAAAGGAACAACAATTCTGATTTATACCTAATTATACATTTTTAGGCCTCATTCACACATGGCGGATCTGCTCAGTGGAGTCCTCCAGCTCAGCAGAAGATCTCTTCGGTGATCTCTGCTGAGCCGGTGGATGACAGGTCTGTCTCTGCTCACCGAGTGGGGAGGGGCCTGTCAGAGCGCTGCTGATTCCTATGGAGAGATCGGACAAAAACAGACAGCATGTCCGCTTTTATCAGATCTCATCCGATCCGATCCGCCCAGATGGATGGTGAACGTATATCACCATACGTCTGATTTTAGCGGATCGGATGGCAGACTGGTGTCAGCGGACACATCTCGGCTGACATCTATCTCCCCATAGGAGTCAATGGATGGCCCGCTCGGATCCGCCTGAAAAACGGAAAGGCGGATCGGAGCGGGCTTGCTTTGTGAAAGGGGCCTTAGTCTAAAGAGAAGAATTAATTACAGGTGAAAATAAGAAAGATTTAAGATTTTAAGATACTGTTAGAAATCTTACCGGATTGCATAATACCTGGACTACATCGTCGGTAAATCCCAAACTATCCTAAAATTGAAAGGAGATAGAAAGGAGATAGATATTTTTTACTTTGCATTTTTAAATGAACAACGAGCCGGTAAGCTTCAAACCTTTCAAGACCATTGATGCTCAATGAATGGAGAACTAGATACTAAATACCTCTCTCCAGAACAGCTTGGAACACTTAAAGTATAACTAAAGGGATTTTCTTTTTTAGTCTTGGACAGAGTGGAGAGGGATTAGAACACCTATTAGATCTTTATTTGCAATCTGTGTCCCCATTAAAGAGACTCACCCTCTCTATTTGTCCTCTTTACCAATATCATCAAAAGAGAAAGTAAAGAAAGCCCCAACTTTTGGGTTGTCCCAAGAAAAATAATAGAGGGGAATTTTTCCAATGGGGACCACCAAAGTGTTCCCTTAATTTGTGAGGATTATCTGCCACTTCCTGTTTTGGCTATGGGACAGGAAGTGAAGGTAAATCTCCCCAATGGGACACAGATGGCAAAAAATAAACTGCCATGGGTTATAACCTTCCCTTACTCTATCCAAAGTGAGGAAAAAAAGTTTTGCCTATAGTTCTACTTTAACCACTTTAGCCCCGGCAGATTTTACCCCCCAATTTTGAAATTTTTTCTTTTACTTTCTGCTTTAATAAATATCCCCAAAAAATATATAAGAAAAAACAAATTTCTTCCTCAGTTTAGGTTGATATGTATTCTTCTGCATATTTTTGGTAAAAAAAAAAATCGCAATAAGTGTATATTGATTGGTTTGCACAAAAGTTATAGCGTCTACAAAATAGGGGATAGATTTATGGCATTTTTATTATAAATTTTTTGTTTTTAGTAGTAATGGTGGTGATCTGCGATTTTTGTCGGGACTTTGACATTGCGGCGGACAGATCGGACACTTTTGACACTATTTTGGGACCATTGACATTATTACAGCGACCCGAGCTAAAAATAGCCACTGATTACTGTATAAATGTCACTGGCAGGGAAGGGGTTAAACACTAGGGGGCGATCAAGGGGTTAAGTGTGTTCCCTCAGCGTGTTTTAACTGTAGGGGGGGTGGGCTACCACTGACATGACAGAGATCGATGTTCCAGATGACAGGGAACAGCAGATCTCTGTCATGTTACTAGGCAGAACAGGGAAATGCCTTGTTTACATAGGCAGTTCCCTGTTCTGCCTCTCCTCGCCGTGATCACGGGCCACCAGCGGACATCGAGTCCACAGGACTCCCAATGGGCACCCTCCCGCGGGGCGCAGCTGGCGCGCGCCTGTGCAGCTGGTCGGCATGCACGTGCCCTCTATCCTGTTTTTGCAGACTGACTTACAGGTATGTCAGTTTGCACAGGCGTGCCATTCTGCCGACATATATCGGCGTGAGCCGGCTGGCGAGCGGTTAAAGAAAGCTTTCGACCCCTTTCACACTGGGGGCATTTTCAGGCGCTACAGCGCTAAAAATAGCACCTGCATAGCACCTGACAAAAGCCTCAGCTGCAAACCCAGTGCTTTCACACTGGAGCGCTGCGCTGGCAGGGCATCACAAAAAGTCCTGCCAGCAGCTTCTTTGGCACCGCTCCTCCATCTCGCCTGCCCATTAAAATCAATGGGCAGCGCCACCAGAAAAAGCGCCCCGCTAGCAGCCAAATAGCGCCGCTAAAATGACAGTAAAGCGCCGCTTTACTGCCGACGCATTCAGTGTGAAAGGGCTCTTAGTTGAAAGGACTATTGCAGATAGAAAATCTTGCTATACAATACTATGCATTACTTTATACACAATTGTTCAGTTTTTAGGTAAATATTGCGTCACAGTGTAAAATAAATAAAGTGTGTTTTTTTACTTTCGGTAAAAGGCAGACCAGTAAATGAACTTGAAGGGCTATCTAAATATACTTCTATTTAAAAGTGTACTGTGCACTAAAACACAGTGGGGGTTATTTACTAAAGGAAAATCCACTTTGCACTGCAAGTGCACTTGAAAGTGGACTGAAAGTGCACTTGGTAGTGCAGTCGCTGTAGATCCGAGGTGGACACGCAAGGAAAATAAAAAACAGCATTTTAGCTTGCACATGATTAGATGATAAAATCAGCAGAGCTTCCCCTCATTTCAGATCTACCCCTTAGAATTAGAGCGTCTGCACTTCCAAGTGCACTTTCAGTGCAAAGTGGATTTGCCTTTTGTAAATAACCCCCAATGTCTGCTTATGTGAAGTAAAAGTGTAAATAAATAAATACTCACCTTACTCCATTGGGTTTTGCCTGATGCTTACTACCTGTGGCTGATGTCAGTCACAAGAACAAGCTTTTAACTTTTCAGAAGCGCATTCTTGCAGAATTTGGGATACTCACTATTTCCAGGATTCTACAAAAACGTCCAGATATGTCCCCCTCACCTAGGTGAGCCCCCCAGAAGCTGAAGAGTAAGGCATATACTGTCTTTTAATGTTATAGGCTTCATGCACACTGGTCTTCAAAAAATGCCACTTTTGCTTTTTTTTCAGCCTGTAAAAGCACCTCTATGTTAGCCTATGTGTCCATGCACACATAGGCATTTATAGGTGTATTAGAAAAGGAGCATATACAGCCTAAAAAAAAACCCATCAAAAGCACATGTGGAAGAGGAGCTGAAGGGCAGAGAAAAATGCTTGATGTGCCTAAACGCATTTAAAGGCGCCTAAACACATTTAGGAGTGTTTGAGGGTTAACTCATTCCAATGGAATAATATTCTGGTCAGTGGAGTCCAATAACCCTCAAAAGCTTGATGCTCCTAAATCCATATGTAATACATGGCTTTAGGCACGTTTTCTAGTAGCTTTTCTCCTACCAGTAGAAATAGCAGAAATAAAGAAATAAACACCCTCTGTGCATGAGGCCCTACTTTCAATGTCTTTTTTTTTTTTTTTTACAACTTTTCTGCTAATTTTGTAATTAGGCAGTGAGGTTGCCACATAAGCAGATCTTGAGTTGTGGTGCAAGGTCCACTTTAATGCACCGCATAGTATACATCCCAGCTCATTCTTGGCATGCTGTCATTAGCAGTGTTATTGACCACATACTTGCACTTTATGGCAAGAGCCCACCCATCAAACTCAAATGTAATTCTATGTGTTCCGCGGCACTTATTTGTATTACCTTTGCAGTCATAATACCAACTGAAATCACAGCTGAGGTTCTCAGAAGAATGAGACTGGCTGCGGAAATGTTTTTTAAAATGAGTGCATCGGAGACCTCATTTAACCTAAAGAAAAAAGGAGGTTATACTTACCTGCTCTATAAAACAATATTGCACAGAAAGGTCCCTTACCTCCTCTTCTGGCAGTACCCCATTTGGCACTGTCTGCTCCTCCCTCCTTCAAGCAAGCTGGGAGCTAAGGAGGCACCCATTCATGAGTGCTCCCAATCTGTGCTGTGTGCATCCACAGATACACACAGCGCCGGTAAGCCATGCCCCTGTCCCTCCTCACAGGAGTTTGATTGACAGCAGCAGGAGCCTATGGCTCCCGCTGCCCTGAGTGTCTCCTGTGAGACAAGGAAGTAAGGGGAATGGTGATGCAGCTGAGACAGTATTACAAAAGGTGACAGGTATCAGGTAAGTGTTTAGGAAAGAGGGTGAGTAGAACAAGTAGTTGGAATGTTCTAAGGTAAAAAACCTTTTGACTTTAGAACCACTTACAAGTGTCATACTACCAAAGAATACACATTTTCATAGGAATTTCCTAGCATACTTAGTGCCATCTAGTGGCAAAATGTAGTATTTTCCATTTTTTTCATGTCATTACAGCAATGACGTGAAGGAAAATGAGATTCCAATCACAGAACTTAGAACATGTTCATCAAGACAAAAACAAAGAGCACATATAAAATGAACGAGAGGTATAATTTACATAACATTGCATATAGAGTTATTCATCATTGACTTTTATCATAGTGGTGATAGCAGTATTACAACTGAAGAATGAAAAGAAGGGGGTTGCCCCAACTCAGTTTCCACTTTTCTTAAAATAATAGCAAAAAAAAGAAGAGAGAAGCCAGATAGAGTAGTAAGAACAGAGATGAGAAGGGGGGGGCATAAAGGCGGGTGAGTTGACAATGGTTTAAGGCACCAAAGGTGGGTATCTCTTGTAAGGGATGTCAAAATGAGGCACCCCATAAATAAAACTAATAAGTATCCCATTTCAAGCTCCAGATCTGTCATGGAGAAATTAAAACTCATGGCATTTCTATTAAATCACTAGTAGATGGCAGCATAGAGTTAAAAGCCTGAATGACAGAGAACACATTTTAACTACTTGCCGACCAGCCGCCGCAGTTTCAATGCGGCAGAATGGCGTTGCTGGGCGAAACTACGTTATGTAACGTCGCTTCTCCCTGTGGCCACTAGGGATGGAGCCGATGCGAGTGTCCAGCGGTCGCGATGACTGCCCACCCACACACTCACCTACTAACCCCCCTTACTCATCCACTGACCTGCAGTGCCCGCTCAGGCGCTCACTCACATGCCAGCCCTGCTGACTGGCCAGCACCTCTGCTCACCTGCCAACCGGTCCGCCCGCACACTCACCTGCCGACCTCCCTTCACTCATCTGCCGACCTGCCTGCTCAGGAGCAGTGGCGTAGCGTGGGTTGTCAGCACCCGGGGCAAGGCAAGTAATTTGCGCCCCCTAACCTGCGGACTTTTACCACTCCCCGAGTCCCTTCCAATACAATAGTACTGATCTACCTGATTCCTTTACTGACCACTACACTAACCTACTTGATCTCAACACTGACCAACCTGATTCCTTTACTGGCCATTACACACTACACTGACCACTATACTAGTGTAGTAGAACATAAAGTTCCAATTTACCTGATCGAACGCTTTTTCAGCGTCAGTGCTCAGGAAAACACAGGGGGTACGGTTTGAGTTTGCAATATGGAAAGGGTTGAGAACCTTGGTTGGGTTGTCCCTAGCTTTTTGGGTAGGGATAAAGCCTACTTGGTCCAAATGGACCAATGTCTGTAGATGTTGAGCCAGTCGGGTAGCCAGTATCTTGGTAAATAGTTTAAGGTCAATGTTTAAGAGCGAGATGGGTCTATAGCTATCGCAAGATGTGGGGTCTTTACCTTCCTTATGAATTACAGAGACATGGGCCTTCAGGGTATCCCTAGGAAAGATTGTATCTATCCCAACCGCATTGAACAGTTTTACTATATAACGACCCAGGATCGGGAGAAGAGTCTTGTAGTATTGTAGGGTTAAGCCGTCCAGCCCCGGGGCCTTACCCGGTTTCATAGCGCCTATCGCAAGTTGGAGTTCATCTAGAGTTATAGGAGAATTCAATTCTTCTCAGCGGGGAGGGAAGAGAGTTGAGAGGGTGCTATATAGTCTTCCATAACTGCTTGAGTGGGTGAATGATCAGGTAGGTTGTAAAGTGAGGAGTAAAAAATTCCCTAAAATCCTAATATGTTTGGGCAGGGTAGCTTTCCAACGTGTAGGTGTTATGATTTGAGGGATATATGTGGATAGCCTATGTTCCCGTACCATCCTAGCTAACAGTTTCCCACATTTATCTCCCGATTCGTAGCTTGGTTTACGACAGAATTGTAAAGCTGCCTTGGCCTTGTAATGTAACAAATCAGTAATTTGTTTGTAGAGTAACCTAAGCTCTACCTCCAGAGCTAGGGAGGAGGCGTGTTTATGTCGAGATTCTGTGTCGTATAGTTTGTTGAGGAGCAATTTAAGTTGGGTACCTCTGTCCGGTTTAATTCACGACCCATGTTTTATAAGTATACCTCTGAGGACCGTCTTGTGAGCTTCCCAGAGAATCCCTGGGTCACAGTCCGAGCGGTCATTTGTTTGGAATTAAAGATTCAATGGGATAGTAGGCATCATGCAAAATTACCAAACATGCATAGCAAATAAATAAACAGACCATACACCCATTTCATTATAATAATAATTCTTTATTCTATATTTATTGGATAAAATTGGCCACGGCCTGATTTATTGGTTTTATTTTATTTTAATACCAAACCAAATTCATTTATAACATCAAATCCATTCTCATAAAACATATTCTCAACCAAACGTTATTTTAATCATAAACCATACTCAACCCAGCCACTGAGACTCGAGCTGAATCAGCATTTATCATCAAATCTTCTTCTTAAATCTCCCCTTTGATTATTCACCAAAGGGAGCCACCACATAAATCTTTGGCCGCGACGGGGGGGGGTTAGGGCGGGGAGCTCTTAGTGCTGTAATTTCTCTGGCGACTGGCACAATCCTGACTGGAAATTTCCCTTAAATAGGCTATAGGATCCCTTCTGGAATATTCTAAAGGTCATATGACCTTTACTGACCAATCCTAATTGGCCTCTTGACCTTCCAGAACCTTCTAAAACACCTGACTAAAATTGCCCAATCATTGCTATACTATTTAACCTTCTAGATTCTTCTATGACACCTGACCTTAACTGCCCAATCCCTAATAGTCTATTAACCTTCTATAACCCCTGAATCACCTGACCCTAAACAGCCTATCAAATTTAACCTCACCTGCAATACCTATTCCTAATATTTTTTTTTAAATGCCGATGCCACAATCCCACGAGGAAAGGCGGCCCAATATGGCCTTCCCTTTATTTCCCCATGGGATAGTAGGCATCATGCAAAATTACCAAACATGCATAGCAAATAAATAAACAGACCATACACCCATTTCATTATAATAATAATTCTTTATTCTATATTTATTGGATAAAATTGGCCACGGCCTGATTTATTGGTTTTATTTTATTTTAATACCAAACCAAATTCATTTATAACATCAAATCCATTCTCATAAAACATATTCTCAACCAAACGTTATTTTAACCATAAACCATACTCAACCCAGCCACTGAGACTCGAGCTGAATCAGCATTTATCATCAAATCTTCTTCTTAAATCTCCCAAACGACAGGAGAGTTGATACCATCAACTCTCATGTCCACAGAACCCCAGACCGCGGCCGACTCTATGCATGTTTGCAAATCAGAATTAAAAATATCTAAGCCTACCTCAGACAAATGAATGCCGTCAGATCTATACAAACCTGGTAAGTTTCCTTCCAGTTCCATATGACGAAACGACAAACCCAAATTGGGGACTAAAAATTTCTCCATAGACCTATTTATCCTTTTCCTAACTTTGTTTAGAGATTTAAAAACTAAAGAATTAGACCAACATAAACGTGGAATGATTTCTGAAAAGACCAAAACCGTATTTGGTGAATTGATCCGCAAAAATCTAAATGTGTCTTGCATGGAAGAAATCAAATCTAAAGTCTTCACTTTCCCGATATCATTACCACCAAGATGAATTATGATTATATCCGGAGAAGTATATAAAGCATATAATCTACCTAACTCGAAAACCAAATCTTCCCATAACATACCCCTCCGTCCATACCAATGAATGCGAAAAGAGGAAGGATCCAGTCCTAGATTTTCAGAGTATATTCTATGAGCTGCTCTCTGTTGTGCCCAAAAAACAAAAGAATGGCCCACAATCCACACTGTGCGGTGAGGACCTGAAACAAAATAACAATTTAATAAGGACGAATGTATAATTGAAAAGAATTAGAACTCCATCTTCCTATTTTTTTGATGATATTATCTTGTAAACCGATTCTAGCGGCTTCAGTAGCCGCTCCTATCCTAAATGAATGACATGTGATCTTTAAATGACTCAGACGTAAATACACCAAACATCTTTTTAAAACTGCCGAAAATTGATAAATAGTTAAAGGAGAACCATCCTCGTGAATAAATAAAAATTCGGAAATATTAGGCCGTAATTCAAAATAAAAACGTAAAGTTTTAACTGGACAAATATTAACATCCGTGCATTCTTTTAAATTTATCCAGGCCCCTAAACCTAAAGGGTCCGTTTTACTAAAACGCAGGAAAATGCGCAGACCATCTGATAAAAACTGAACATTTGATGATAACATTCCCGATGTACTCGTCTTAGAACAAGGTAAAACTTCGGAAATCCGAAACGCCGCAAAAAGCGTTAATGTAAAAACCGAAGAAAAAAGTGCAGCTTCATAATTTGACGAACATACATACCCCGTTGCCATACAAAGTTTTGACAACATATCAGGTGTTATCGGAGATCTACTATCCTTCTTAAAATTGATCCTCTTATATCCCTTTAAAACCTGTCTCACCGAGAAAAAACTATTACAAGGAGGCAGGCTGTAAAGGCGCAAAAAGAAAGAAATTCCCGATAATGTTTTGCAAATATGAGACCAGGAGTATTCCTTCTGAATTAACGATTGAAGAAATAGCAGCACAATACTTTCGGAATATTCCGAAACAGTAACATTCAAAGCTAATAAGAAATTAGACCATAAAAGCCACGAAGAAGTATAATTCTTCCAAGTAGAAGGAGCTACAGAATTCTTAATATTCTGAGATATCAAATCAGATCCCACAGATGCGACGGGCAAAGTGACCCCACCGCATCCGCCTCTGGCATTAATTCGAAAAATCGTTCCATCTGTAAGCGAGATAGAGCATCGGCAATTATATTAGTCTTACCTGGAATATACTTAGCCTTTATCCAAATGTTCCATCGGAGGCATAGAAAAACTAAATGTCGCAAATAAGCGACCACCGAAGGCGATTTGGAAGAAAGGCTGTTAACCGCAAAAGCAACACCTTTATTGTCAGTGCTAACTAACAACCTCTTATTCCTAAAATAATAACCCCATAGTTCTAACGATACTATAATAGGAAAAAGCTCTATCAGAACACTGTTTTTGCAAAAACCATTCGTGATCCACCTGATTGGCCAGGTAGATGAACACCAATGATTTCCCCAAATTGACCCAAAACCAACCGATCCAGCAGCATCAGTTGATAGTTTAAAGTCACTATCTATAATAAAGTCCTGTTGCCATAGAGCTCTACCATTAAACTTTTCCAGAAATTGTAACCAAACCATTAAATCTTGCTTGATGTCCATAGTAATTCTAACATGGGATGACGGATTTTTTAAACCAGAAATAGCCGTGTACAATCTTCTGGAAAAAACCCTACCCATAGGTAAAATTCTTGTTGCGAATGCTAATTGACCTAACAAGGATTGCATTTCCTTTAAAGTCACTTTACTTTTCCTAATGAATAACCTCAAAAGCTGATTAAGTCTATAAATTTTTTCATTGGGCAACCTAAATTCCATGTTTACAGTATCTAATGTTATTCCCAAAAATTCAATGCAACAAGTTGGAAAAATGGTTTTCTCTTCCGCCAAGGGAATACCAAAATAATTGCATATTACTTGAAAAGATTCTAGTAAATGCAAACAATCGTTTGAACCACCCCTACCCATGAATAAAAAATCATCCAGATAGTGGATAAAACCGTCAGAGGCAGTTACTTTACTTACCACCCATTCTAAAAAGGTGGAGAAAGCTTCAAAATAAAAACATGAAATAGAACAACCCATAGGCAGGGCTTTGTCGAAATAAAATTTATCCTCGAAATTAATACCTAATGAGCTAAAGCAATCAGGATGCAAAGGAAGAAGCCGAAAAGCAGATTTTATATCCGCCTTCGCCATTAGTGCATTAACCCCTAATGAACGCAGTTTAGCTACTGCTGTGTCAAAAGATGTATAAGAAACTGTCACTGAATCACTATCAATTTGATCATTTAATGAGCTACCAAAAGGGAATGACAGGTGATGTATGAGCCGAAATTCATTCGGTTCTTTTTTAGGAATCAAGCCCAATGGAGAAATCCGAAAATCATCAAAAGGGGGGCTATTAAAAGGACCCTCCATCCTGCCTGCTTCCACTTCTTTTAATAGGTTTTTACGCACTAAATGAGGGTAATCGTTTACAGATTTCAAATTTTTAACCTGTGTACAACCTGTACCTTGAAACTTTGGTAATGAAAACCCGACAGAGAAACCTTCAATTAGCAGAGCTGCCATCTGAAGGTTTGGATAAACCCGAAGCCAAGGAAGAATTCTTGGAAACTTCACTGGCGTGATTGCTTTTGGAAAAATTTTCCTTTTGGCTTGCTTGAAGCTTCCGAAAACATTTCGATATTGGGTGATTTCCAGAGCAAAAAGCACATTCATGCTTATATTTGCATGCAGATAACCATTTACAATGGCTATCATTATATGCAAAACACAAACCTTTCTTATAATTAGTACTTGTAGTCGAATTGGAAACCGTATTAATTGCACTTTTTTGAGAAAACGTCTGTCTCTGAGGTAAAAATAAATTCAACCAGAGACCTACGTCCTTAGACCCCCATTGCAAAGAGGGTTGTACTGCCAACTTCTGTCTGAAAGCCTCATCATAAGCCAACCATGAAAACCCACTAAAACTTTTGTAAGCCTCTAAAATAATGTCAATATGTTGAAATAGTAAAGAGCTTTTGGATGGGCATTTCTCACATAAAACACTGGCATAAATACAAAATGCTTGCAGCCAGCTGTAAAATGATTTAATTAATGGTTTACGGCGATCATCCTCCGGCCTTTCATCCCTCCTTTCATATTTCGGAAATTCTCTAGAAAGAGGAAGAACTAAATTTAGATCAATAAATTCCTCTCTCCAGATTTTCTCCCGCAAAGAGGAAGAAAGATGAAAACCCAGAGGAGAAATAAAACAAGGCATGCACTCCCTGAACCCTTTCTCAGGCCCAGTGCCCACTGTGTTGACAACCTCTTGAGAAATAATAGCCTTCTGAGGCATAGTGCTTTTTTCATTTAAAACAGCCGACCAGACCTCTGCTGTACTATCATCCCTGCTACTGGGCATCCTTGTCTGTGATGTTGTGTGAGCACGCATAACTTCAATAAGCTGCTGTAAAGAAGAGGACAATTCAGAAAGCTTTGAAACAGCTGACAACTCACCATCAATATTACTAACTTTGTTGACTTCTTCAGAAAACAGAGGTGAAGCACACCGCACAGTGATAGGAATGCCGGCTGCTTTACTAGTCAGAGGAACCAAACTGGGTTCCCCTATTGCCTCTCCATTGTGGCTGCTGATTTTCTGCTGCTGTTCCACTAGAAACCGCTGTGTAGACGACTGCGCTGTGGCCGCAGCTGATACCTGACTCGCTCCCTCTTCAGTGTGCTCCGTAGCGTAAGTCGCGCATGCGCGCCGACTACCCGATGACGACACCGGCCTCTCTCTCCTTGCTTCAGGCTGTACAGGCGGCGCCGGACTGAAACTCCTCCTCGGAAGCCGCTTCCTCTTGTTCGCTCTCCGCCCTTCTTCTCCAGCTTGAGTGACGTCTTCCTGCCGTTCGACCTCCGGAACTACATGCGCCGGAATTACATCCTGTACAGCAACCCGACATGGACGCTGACTCTCACCGGCTCCAGCGCTTCTACTCATTTCTCCTTCCAATCCTCCTTCAGCTTCCCCGAAGTCCTGACCCGCAGGTAAGGCAAGGCAAGAACGAATCCATTCTTCTCCTCCAGCCGCCTCTGCTCTTTCTAATAATTGACGAATTAGAGTCTTCATTCTGCCAGCAAACACTGAAACCAGTATTATGGCTACTTCTGCCTGAGCTCTTAGTGCTGTAATTTCTCTGGCGACTGGCACAATCCTGACTGGAAATTTCCCTTAAATAGGCTATAGGATCCCTTCTGGAATATTCTAAAGGTCATATGACCTTTACTGACCAATCCTAATTGGCCTCTTGACCTTCCAGAACCTTCTAAAACACCTGACTAAAATTGCCCAATCATTGCTATACTATTTAACCTTCTAGATTCTTCTATGACACCTGACCTTAACTGCCCAATCCCTAATAGTCTATTAACCTTCTATAACCCCTGAATCACCTGACCCTAAACAGCCTATCAAATTTAACCTCACCTGCAATACCTATTCCTAATATTTTTTTTTAAATGCCGATGCCACAATCCCATGAGGAAAGGCGGCCCAATATGGCCTTCCCTTTATTTCCCCATTCCCTGGACACGTCAGCCAAAACTCCCGGTATCTGTAGAAGGCTTTCGTTTAAACTCCAAAAGCTGGATCTAGTAGAAGACGTCTCAGACAATGCATACACCAGGGAGATGGGAGCGTGGTCGGACCACGTTATGCTACCGATCGAAGATTCAGACACAGCGTGGAGTTGACCATGAGGAATTAAAAAATAGTCTATCCCTTATGCGGTGAGGAGTAAAACGTATATTCTCGTTCTCCTGGTTGTTGCAGCCTCCAGACATCAACCAGTTGAGCTCTGTGTGTAGAGAAGAGACGCTTAAGAGGGGATATGATTTCAATTCATAAATACCATACTGGTGACCCCACAATAGGGATAAAAGATTTTCGCGGAAGAGAGTATAACAAGACACGTGGCCACTCATTAAAATTAGAAGAAAAGAGGTTTAACCTTAAACTACGTAGAGGGTTCTTTACTGTAAGAGTGGCAAGGATGTGGAATTCCCTTCCACAGGTGGTGGTTTCAGCGGGGAGCATCGATAGTTTCAAAAAACTATTAGATAAGCACCTGAAAGACCGCAACCCACAGAGATATACAATGTAATACTGACATATAATCACACACATAGGTTGGACTTGATGGACTTGTGTCTTTTTTCAACCTCGCCTACTATGTAACTAGGGGAGATGGAGGAGAGACCCATTGAGGTGTCTACCGAGGGGAGCAGGGGGACATTGAAGGCACCGCACAGAATTAGTTGAGATATCCTGATAATCGTTTGGGGCGTAAAGAGTCGCTATAGTCACCTGTATATCACCTATCAGGCCTTTAAGAAATACATATCGGTCGTCAGGGTCTTTAGCAGTGGCTTGACATTGCCAGGGGATTCTGCTGGATAACAATATGGAGACGCCTCTGGACTTGGCTGTGGGGTTGGTGGAGTGTGATACGTCAAAGGATAAAATCTGTTTTTAAGAATCAGAAGTTTATCATCCTTGAAGTGTGTTTCTTGGATGAAAGCTACATCTGCACAAGTGTGTTTTAAGTCATTCAAGAGCATACGTCTCTTTTCGGATACATCGAGACCTTTTGCATTGAGTGAAACCACCTTAATGCTGTCCATTCTCACCTCAGGGGGGGGCAAACAGTGGAATAAGACAAGGGGGAGAGAGGAGGAGAAGGAGAGGGGTCAGTAAAGAAGAGAGAGGAAAGAAAAGAAATGTCACCCTGATCGGTGTATATTACCCAGTGATTCCAATTTGCAACAGCTCATGTCAACCCGAACTGCAGGGGACGTGCGCTAACCTACATGGGGGAGAGTTTGGTCAAGAGCCGATGAGTGAGGACCCAGCCCCTTCCATCCACCCCAGCAATGATAAAACATCTTGAACAGTCTCAAGAAACAAAAAATTTCACATAACTTGAGCCATTAACATTTTCCACCCCGTAGTATACCGTGCGCTATCAGGGTTATAGCTCGCCCACCCAATGCCCCAGAACCATCATAGAAAAATATGGGAAACATTACTCGGTACCCTGATACCTGAAAATCCGGTTACCCGTGACACGAAGCACCCAAAAAGGACCCACAACAAGTCACAAAGACTCATGGTGGTCCGGGGTGCATGAAGTTAGAGACACTCCTGACAGAGATCGAGAGAGCTTGAAAGGGGCGAGTATGACTTTATCAGCCCACTATAGTCCTGGTCCATCATACCCCACATCAGTACCTCCGTAGCCAGCGCTCCTGCTCCCACCGGGCCACATTCTCATAAGGCCCCTGAAAAGGAAATGAATGAGTGAGTGAGCCACCCAAGCGCCAGTTGGGGGGGATCCCACTGAGCCCCAGGTTCCCCAATGGGGAAGGAGGGGTATATGGGACATAGCCAGTAGCCCTCTCCCCAGTGAAAGAACCCATCCACCAGAACTGGCAGGGTATGGGAATGTCACCACTCCTCCCCCCACAACCTGGGGGGGAGAGAGTAGGCGGCCCAACCCCCCCCCCCCCCCCCACATCAACCTCCACATCAATCCCACATAACATGGCAAGTGACACAAGTATAACAGGATAAAAATAAGCTGTCGGTGTCCTAGTGTAGCACTCAGTATAACATATTCGACATGATGAAAGGTACCAGAGGTTCACCTCACAGTGCAGTATACCCTGAAATATCAGAACAACATTAACCACTTAAGGACCAGCCTCGTTTTGGAATTTAGGTGTTTACATGTTTAAAACAGGGTTTTTTTGCTAGAAAATTACTTAGAACCCCCAAACATTATATATTGTTTTTTTTTCTAACACCCTAGAGAATAAAATGGCGGTCATTGCAATACTTTTTTTCTCACCGTATTTGCGCAGCGGTCTTACAAGCGTTCTTTTTTTGGAAAAAATTCACTTTTTTGAATAAAAAAATAAGACAACAGTAAAGTTAGCCCAATTTTTTTTATATTGTGAAAGATAATGTAACGCTGAGTAAATTGATACCCAACATGTCACGCTTCAAAATTGCGCCCGCTCGTGGAATGGCGTCAAACTTTTACCCTCAAAAATCTCCATAGGTGACGTTTAAAAAATTCTACAGGTTGCATGTTTTGCATTACAGAGGAGGCCTAGGGCTAGAATTATTGCTCTCGCTCTAACAATTGCAGCGATACCTCACATGTGTGGTTTGACCACCGTTTTCATATGTGGGCGCTTCTGCGCGCAAGCTCGTCGAGATGGGGGGTTTTAAAAAAAAAAATAATTTATTTTTATTATTTATTTTACATGATTTTATCTATTTTTACACTGTTTTTAAAAAAAAAAAAAAATGTGTCACTTTTATTCCTATTACAAGGAATATAAACATCCCTTGTAATAGAAAAAAGCATGACAGGACCTCTTAAATATGAGATCTGCGGTCAAAAAGACCTCAGATCTCAAATTTACACTAAAACGCAATAAAAAAAAAAAAGTCATTTAAAAAAATGACATTGAAAAAAATGTGCTTTTAAGACGTATGGGCGGAAGTGACGTTTTGACGTCGCTTCCGCCCTGCAGTGTAATGGAGATGAGTTGGCGCCATCTTAGCCTCACTCATCTCCAGGCACAGCAAGGAGACAGACGTGCTCGCCTCCGCCGCTACCAACAGCTCCGGTAAGCGGCGGAGGGCACTGCCGCAGAGACCACTTTTATCTGAGAGCTGACCGCCGCACGAAAACGAGGATACCGGGGTTATGGCAGCTAGCAGCTAGCTGCTGCCATAACAACGGTATCCGCTGCCAAAACTTTGGACGTACATCAGCGTGCGGCGGTCAGCAAGTGGTTAAGGCACTAGGACCTTCTGATCGGTATGATCAGGTTGGAGAGGAGTAGCATATAGTGTCAGTACAGTTCTTGGGCAATCAACCCCTTCCAGAAGGAGAAATTAAGACCAGTGCACCAACCAGCCTTTGCTGCGGGGAGAAAGAGCAAACACTAGGGGGAACAAACTTTCGGCAAAGCATAGTTCCGCAGCGGAGGAATGTTCCAGGGCTATGCAGGCAAGGGACAGAGCGGGGGTAGGCAGCCGGGAGCCATGGATTGTATCTACATCAGAGCAGTGCACAGCATATACTGGCGAAAGTCAAGCCAGAAAGTTAAGGCTCATATAGAGTGTGGGGGTAAAAGCCCCCATGCCAGGGAGGATCTTGATAGGTACTCCATCGAACTTCAGATCTCCTGCCTCCCAAGCCTTCCGGAGAATGGTTTCCTTCTGGAGGTAATGGTGTATACTGCAAATCACGTCTTGGTATGGTTGCCACATCTTCCCTTTAATCCAGGACACACATTAGAGCCGCAGGTTGTTTCGGCTGCTCCGATCCTCAATATATTCCAGTAGCTGCAGTGTCACAGAAGCCTTCGTGTGAGAGCTCTGGAGAGACTCCAAGGTGGTTACTCGTTGGTCCAGTTTGGCTACTGAAGACTCCTCTGCAGTAAGTCTGGTGGAGAGAGCCTGCACATCCGTTTGGATCACCTGGAGTTCCCTATGTGTCTCCTCAACACGCCCGATGAGGGCCTCAATGTCAGCTTTAGTAGGGAGAGCCTGCAGGAGGGATCTCAGCTCGGCATCCGCTCGGAGGGTCAGAGGCGGATGGAGTGATCCCTATGGGTCTGACATGAGTGCCACAGGCTCAACTGTAAGCTTTCCATCCCAGAGTTTGTCCTGGCTTTCAGTTGTTAGGGACATTACTTGTTAAGTGAGCCCCCAGAAGAGGGAGGAGCTGTATCTTTACCTCCTATGAGGTAGTGGAGTTAGGTCAGAAGTATGGGGGGTCGGTTTTACGATCATCATAGTTTTTCAGCTAAAGCCGCTGCCATTTTGCTCAACACCAGGTGGTAACAGTCTGGAGCAATTTTGACACTGGGCTGTTTTGCTGGCATTTTGCTGGGCTAAGGTCGCCAGTTTGTGTGACATGCCTGTCATCCTCTCATACCACATACTGGTGCCCGAATACGGAACGTCCCATTCTACTGGGTACGTCCAGGGCAAACCTGTTCCAGATTAGAATTGCAGTCACTGCTAGACATGCTAAATTTGCCATGTGATCATTCCCCAGGGTAGATCGTTCATTTCTCATTGTTACCCTTAGCCCCTGACTCAGACTCTTGGGTCAAGTTAGATTCTTTGGCTCTATCTGACTTGCATGTGAGACGAGTTCCTTCAACACTGGAACACGGTCACCATGTTCATCCTTGCAGAGTCGGTTTTCTCCTCAAGGTTGAGTGATGCAGGGCTATGTAGCTATTTTTGGCACTCACTGGCAGCTGGGCCATGGCCAGGCGAGATCTTGGATATTCCAGGGTTTGTAGAGATATCAACTTTGTTTGAGATTTACCCCGTAGTGTCAGCAGCAAAGGCATGGGGTCGCTTTTGGATAGGTGAAACGGTGATTTTCTCCACTGACAATCAGGCTACCTCAGAATTGTTTAACAAGGTAGATCCAGGTCTTTTACTCATTATGTCTTTTGTACATAGGCTGATTTGGCTGTCCCTTCAGTTCCATTTCCACATACACTGTAGGTTCATCTGTAGTGTTGAGTATACAGCAGCGGATGCTCTGTCTCATTTTAAACCACCTGCTATTTTCCCGACAGGTCCCAGATTTAGACATTGTCACACTGTCCCCGCTTTTCTCACTACTAACAATGGACTAGATCCCCACCTGGCCGACGCTTATGACACAGCCTGGGATGCCTTCCAGTCTAGGTATCCTAGGAGTGATTGCTATGACATTCTATATCTACTTGCTTTCTACCACTCACAACTCAAGCTGATTTACAGCACTATCAAGATATATCTGGCAGGTATCCAGCATTGTTGCCCTTGCAGTATCCTAATAGGGCATCCATTTTTGCAGCACATCTCATCAAGGCCATTCTCAAGGAGATTCAGAAGAGTAGCCGCCCTACCACGGTTAGAAGACTCCCCATTACAGGGCATATTTTCTGGAGCATGTCTGATTTACTCTCCAGGTCTCCTTTCTGGCTGCTGCCCAGCTTGGTCCTCAAGGCGGTCATGTATCTGGTTTTCTATGGTTTCCTCAGACCAGGTGAGTTCACTCATACGGGGACGAGATCCCGCATACTCTTGATCTACCAGTTAGTTATGTACCCCGATCATTTCCAGTTGCATCTGGTCGCTTGCAAGATACAGCAGTCAGGAGCTGGTACTGACGTTAGATTTTTAGAGACCAGCAATACCTGGGCCCGGTCACAGTTTCAGATCAGCTCATGGTACCTTTCCCTAGTACTCCCCTCTCCACGGCACAGTTCATGAAATATTGCCGCACCCTACTGTCAAACCTAGGTTGGACCCCAAAGCTTATTCCGACCATTTTTTCAGAGTAGGAGCAGCTTCCGCTGCTTCTCCTAAGGGGTCCTTGTTTACGTAGTTAAGAAGTTAGGTAGGTGGAATCCAGCATGCTTCTCCATATGTATCCTGGTTCCACATGTGGAGGTCACGGGCATTCATGCATTTGGCTTTTATGCTGCATACGGTGACTTTCAATAAATCTGTTTTGCCAGCTCATCCTACTGTCTTTATTTTTGCCCCCTTTAGGCATACTGACCACGTGACTACACCCCAGGTCACTTTCTGTTTTCCCTTCATACCTTTCCTAATAGGGTCTACTAGAGACTCTGCGAACAAGTGGGAAGTCTGACCACAGGTCTGCCTGAATTTATAGGAGGAGTCGGGCTGTATCGGGCTGTATTTAAGCCCGCCCTCTAGCCTCTATTTCCTGTCGACGTTTCTCTCGTGTCCCCCCCACCCTTTCCCCTTTCTTTCTATTTCTTCTCTTTGACTTATACTTGGGTATGCCCCTTTAGGCATACTGACCACGTGACTACGACACACCCCAGGTCACTTTCTGTTTTCCCTTCATATCTTTCCTAATACGGTCTACTAGTGACTCCGAGTACAAAAAATATATTATATGCATTGTCATAGTTTTTACAAACTGTACTAATTTATTCTGTTTGGATTCAAGGTCTATTCACACCAGGTGTGGTAGGACTGCGTTAGGTGGCTATTTCAGTGCATTTCCACCGCAAAACAAGGCAAAATGCATTGTCTCTTACCTGGCCAGTTCACACACTGGGTGGTGTGGGCTGAAAAAAGTATGGCAGACCCTATTTTTTCCAGCACAAAACTGTGCAAGGCAATCCACTGCCTCGCCCTGCATAGCGGCCAATAGAACTTAATAAATAGTCACTGTGTACCATTTCAATAAGGCGTGATGTGTCATGATTGGCGCATTGGTATTGCAGTCACCCCACTGCAGTTGCTGCGCTGTAATGCAGCGGCTGGTGTAAATAGACCCTCAAACATACTGAAAATAGAACATTTTCTATCAGTCAAATTAGAAGTCAGCACCAGTTTAGTGCTCATTTAATTAAAGCTCATGTAGGTCTCAATAAGTGTAAAGCTCCTTGATACAAATTGCAAGTTTATGTTGTAGCTCAAAATGGGAAAAAATTATCACATTTTGTACCTTATCAGTCCTCGTATATAGTGGCTACATTAGTTTTAGGTTGTCTATCCTTCATTTTCACCTAGCCTTACTCACTCAACTGTACAACTTTATACATGAAGAGAGCCATGGTTGTCACTCTAGACCGCTCACCTCATTTAGACTACTAACCTTCACTCCCCATATCAGTTAAATACAGTAGGGAAGCGTTCTTTTGTAGGTCACAGAAGGATAGCTGGGAAAACTGATTAGACGTTTTGGTACATGAGTTCAGAGCACAGGAAGGTAAAGTGATTGTAAAAGTAAATAAAAAAAAATAAAAATAATAACAAGTATGTCAATACTCACCTGCGAAGCTTCTCTTTTCAGGTCCCCCACTGGCACGACTGGCCCCTCCCCTCGGTCCGGTGCCCCCATGGAAAGCCATCGAAAGTCTGTTGACACAGACAGCGGGACTCGGCCCTGCCCCCGATCCCTCATCACTGGCTTTGATTGACAGCACTGGAAGCCAATGGCTGCCATGCCCCAGCATAGCCAGCGAGACCCGGAAGTGAGGGGAGAAAAGAGCTGCAGATGTGAATGGCGCTGGATCGAATGAGAGCTCAGGTAAGTAAAAGGGTTAGGGCACAAATGATCTATCTGATGCATAAATGCTGGGACCTATAACAGATACATATAAATGATGGATGGCTCTGCCATTTTGCAATCCTTGTGAGCGATTATACTTGCCATTTTGTCAGTGTCCACCAGGCAGCTCTCTTCCCTCTCCATCAGTTTAGGGAATGTCACCACCATTCCCCGTTTGCTGACTGGGTGGCTGTTGGTGTGTGTATGTGGGAGACGCATCTGCATGGGTCATGTTGCTACCTTTTTCACTAAACAATCATATATAATGGTATACTCTGTCTCTATTCTTCCCTGATGAAGGAACTGATCCTGTATTTATAAAACATGTTGGGAGTAGGAGTCGTTTGGTGAACTCCAATGTATGACTAGGTCCATATTCATATGACTTTCAATACTAAGTTGCTCTAAACCTCCAAATAAAGCGAGTCTGTGCTATAAAAATAGATTGTGCTAAACTTCCATAAAGTGAATCCGTGCAATAAAAAATTGATTAGTTATCACACTATAAATAGTCAATTTTATTGAAGATGAGTTTCCAATGTGAGATTGACACACAATACACCCAAGAATTGTGGTGAGAAAAGATGCAATTTCCACCTCTACACACACTGCCGCTTACCGACTCCAAATGATCTCCTTTTACGGGAGATCACACACGCTTTTGGTTTAATACCCAGCCTTTAAGATGTAGAGAAATGGTCCCAGCGTCTTCTCAGGTTTTATCCCGATCACATAGGTGGAATGCCGTACGCCAAAGTCCTTGGTGGAACCCAAGGAACAGTGCAGGGAAACGCTAAATGTAAAACTTTACGAGAGCACTTTGTAATGGCCATTACTGAGGCGGAGATCAGAGGAGAGGTGTGCGCACAGTGGGCGGGGACATCGGGAGGAGGAGCACAGGTGGCGATCACACCAGGAGAGCTGAGCCCGGCACACCAGAGAGGACAGGAATAGATCGGATCTGTGTGGACGGGTGAGCCGGGTAAACATCGCTTGGGTTTTCAGGCAAAGCATTCTCATAAGGTTTTACATTCAGCGTCTCCCTGCACTTTTCCTCGGGCTCCACCAAGGACTTTGGCGTATGGCATTCCACCCATGTGATCGGGATAACACCTGAGAAGACGCTGGGACCATTTCTTTACATCTTCTTTAGTGTGGGGATGCTGAAATTCCTTAACCCTTTTAGTATTAGTAGGAACCCTGATGCAACTAACATCTTCCACAACCATAAAATCCTTTTAGATCCCAGAACATCTTGGGTCTGGAAAGGGGCGGTTCTACAACATTATGTACCAATTTGTCACGTAGACTCAGCGCTCTTTTATACACAATTTTAGGTTTATTGGGGAGTGTATGCCTAAGATGTACATCTTGTTTTAATACATATACACGATAATCACATATACACGCAGTGGCGTAGCGTGGGGGGTGCGAGGGGGGCCACCGCCCCGGGTGCAAAATTCAGAGGGGCGCTGTCATGAGTGTGCACAGTCTAGCACGGGAATAAAAGCCCCTTGTTAAACTTATGATGCAGGAGAATACTCGTTGCTCAGCAACATCGGCCGTTCTTGGAGTGTGGGCGGGCGGCTGCGGGATCAGTCTCATGGTGGTGATCAGCGAGGGGGGCCGAGCCGAGGACAGATAGGCTGGCTGCCTGAGAGCCCGGGACTGGGGAGAATAGTTCCATCACAGCCGCCTTCTCCTTGACCTAGCCCCCCTGACCCCGCCCCCCCAAGAGATGAGAAGCGACGGGCGCAGCATCTCCCGTGCCTCCAAAGCATGGATTGCTCTTCCTTTCTGCACTAACATGAGGCCCGGAGAACAGGCTGACTGAGGAACCAGACGACATGCAAGGAGGCGGACGTTGCCAGGGAGCCGCTAGAAGGATCAAAGCACCCCTAGTTCAAGGAGACAGACTGGCATGGAAGGTAGGGCTAGCAGTCTCTCTCATCTCCCCTCAGGCCCCTCTCCCTCTCTCAGCCCCCCTTTCCCTCAGCTCCACCGTCTCTCTGATCCCAATGTCTCTCTCTGCCTCTCTCTCAGGAAATCCAAATCACCAGTGCTGCAAAAACACACAACTGTGCAAATATATAAATAAATAAACAAACTCATTTTATATAATAATCAATAAAATGTTCATCCATAGCCATAAAGTCCATTCATAGCCATGTTTTTTGGATGCTTTTTATTGATTATTATATGAAATTAGATTGTTTATTTATATATTTGCAGAATTGTGTGTTCTTGCAGCACTGGTGATTTGGATTCACTACCCAGTAGGGCTATCTTAGAATTATTGTATTTGATGAATTGTTATATGACATTTCCTGTGCTTTATTTGCACAATGAGGTTGAGGTTTCTTGCAGCACTGGTGATTTAGGACTCCCTACCCAGTAGGGTTTTTTTTTTTTCAATATTTCAGTTAATGGGAGCTACATACAGTATGTCATATTCGCACAATAATACTTGTTGCAGCACTGTGCCGTTGCGGTATTGATCCCGGCACGGTGCTGCAACAAGTATTATAGTGTGAATATGACATATGTAGCTCCCATAAACTGAAATATTATAAAATCCCCCCTCCTAATGCCTATGATGGCTAACCTGTGTAGAAAAGTTGTAAACGCCTATTTTCAGGCTGTCCAGTCATGTTATCCCCTGTGTGAGCCAGTGGTGTATGCAGGAGAGAGGAGGGAGCGCCAACATCAGATGGGACATAGGAACCTATGCATGATGTCACCACTCCATGCTTTACCATTCATTGTCAAGCACACTCTCCTCTCCCCTACAGCCATCACTGTCTCACACAGGAGATCATGTGACCAGACTGGAGCTAGCTGAAAATAGGCAAGTCTGTGGGTCAAGGGGGCGCAAATTACTTGCCTCGTCCCGGGCGCTGACAACCCACGCTACGCCACTGTATACACGATAAGGGATTTTATATCCTGCAATACAGTGGGAGTGGTATATGCGGTCAAATGCTCATGCGATTTTCTTTATATTGGGCGCATCACAAGAGCTTTAAAGATTCGTATGGAGTAACATATGAGGAACATACGGAAAGGTCTCGATAAGCACTACCTCTCGATACATTTTAAAGAGGTGCATAACAAAAGTACAGTCGGATGCGATTTTGGGGAATAGAGGCACCTAAGAAACATTGGAGAGGTTCAAATTATACTAGGGAGATTAGCAAGCGTGAGTCGTGGTGGATACACCAGTTAGGCTCCCTCTTCCCGGGGGGGTTGAATAAAGAATTTGACCTTAGGTGCTTCCTTAGCAATTTTTAACCCTAAGATTAAGCATTCCTGGGGGTTTTTCAGGCCTACTCATTTCCCAGCTTGAATGTTTGATTGATGCGTATCAATCATGTATTTCTAATGTTAAAGTGGAGTTCCACCCAAAAGTGGAACTTCCACTCATCAGATTCCTCCCCCCCTCCGGTGACACAGTTGGCACCTTTCAGGGGGGAGGGGGGTACAGATACCTGTATATTACAGGTATCTGTACCCACTTCCGGCATAGATAGCCGCAGAATCTGCGGTTATTTACGCCACTTCCTGCTCCCTCCCCGCTGCCTGCTGGGAAACACACGGGTCCCAGAGGCAGCAGGGAGCATCCTTATTGCGCGGCGCGACTCGCGCATGCGCAGTAGGGAACCGGGAAGTGAAGCCGCACGGCTTAACTTCCTGATTCCCTTACCGAAGATGGAGGCGGCAGCACCCGAGGACGGAGAGACGCTTCGGCCTCGGGTGCTGACATCGCGGGCGCCCTGGACAGGTAAGTGTCCATGTTTTAAAAGTCAGCAGCTGCAGTATTTGTAGCTGCTGACTTTTAAAAAAAAATTTTTCGGCGGCGCCCCGCTTTAAGGATTATATTAATATATAGGATTTGAGCGATTGTTGGTACGTACATGAGGATTGAGCGATAGTCTTTTAATGGTCTTCTATGGTTATCTTTTTATTTTCTAATTTTATCCATTTTATATTTTTATTAATATTTTCATATTTTATTCATTGTGCATCATACTGTATTAAAATATTGACTCAATGGGGATATCTATTTACCCCACTTGCTTATTCAGATCACTCTGATGAGATGCATTTTAAAATCGCATGGACAGGGGATTCGTGGTATAATAATTTTAGTGTATTAAAATATTGATTCATAATGGGGATATCTGTTTACCGCACACGTATATTCAGATCACTCTGATGAGATGCATTTTAAAATCGCATGAACAGGGGATTTGCGGTATAATAATTTTAGTTTTGATCTTAATATTTTATATGTAGATATGCATTTATCTGTAGTTTTGGAGGTATGCTGTGGTATGCGCTGTGCGGGGTACCGGAGCTCTGTCCTGGAATTACACTTACAAATGAGTCTCATTCGGCTGTTATTGACAGGTCGTAAAATAACACTATGCAAATTTTCCCCACTTACTATTTTCAGCAGCAGTTAGGGTTAATGTGATGAGATAGGCTCATTAGTTATAACAGAAGTTGTAGCCTAGCATTAGAGTGTCTGCGATCTATGGCAAAATGGCCGCGATCGCCTTATATAATCCTGTAGAGCATCGTCTATTCATATCCCCCTGATGATGACACGTGATCCCTGTGTCGAAGACGCGTAGGGGAGGGGCCAGGACGGAGAGACTGACACGGACTTTACACCAGCGCTGTCCCAGCACAGCATACCGCACCAAACATCCAGTGATTTTGCATAGAAAGCCGTTATAGTATGGTGCACTGACGCACCAGTGCCATGTGAGTACCCCGGTGTGGGGAGCGTTTTCTTTTAATAAAAGTACTTTGACTATATTACACTATATAGTTTCCTTTTCATTTATATGTATGGAGTCACATTGTTTCCAGCTGGAGGAGACACTGAGACTGAGCCCAGGGGTGGCTCCAAAGCGTATTTGGACTCAGGGTAACAGCTGAGTCACACGCTCTGAGGTGAGCACATTAGCTTAAGGGGGTCACGAAGGAGCACAGGAGCATGTTTTGCAGCACTCAGTATATCTCCGGCATGATGTTGGATTGTTGTCACAGCTGAACACCACCTGCACGCATTGTTTTATTATCACTGCTGGACATTATTTGCACGCACTATTTAGAGTGCTAAAGAGAACTTTTTTCATTATTTATTATTTATTAATTTATTCATTTAGACAAGCAGGATACTTTATATTGAGCACTAAGCACTTTTTATGTTGATTAAGACATTATGTATGGTGTAACAAGCACTAATAAGCACTAATTTATGGTGTAACAAGCACTTGTTTTTTCACACCTTGTTTATTTATTCAACATTTATATTATTTGTATTTAACATTATCGCACTAGTAAGCACAGAGTTGGTTAATATTAATTTTGTTTTTGGGGTCACCCAAGCGCAGCGCATAACTTGTAAATTTATTCCAAGATCTGGTGTTAGTGTGTTGATGGTCTCTATTGGGATAGGCGGGGAAATAGAATCCCCAACAGGTATTGTAGATTTGACCAACCTAAGCCATGCATTAGCTGATGCTCTCATTGTTGGAAGGTATGCTGAGGGGAGCAGGGATCCACATGGTATTCCTAGGATCCATGATGTTAAATCAGATTGGGATACGATTGAGGATTCAACATATCCCCAAAGAGTTTTAGGGATAGGTTGGAACCAGTCGCGTATTTGGGCTAGAATCAAGGCAATGTAATAGTCTTGAAAGTCAATATACCCCGTGCCTCCAACTAACCTATTTTTTGTAAGGTATGAGTGTGCGCAGAGAGTTTTTTTCCCCTGCCATAAGTATTTTGTTCAGTGTAGTCTGGAGATTTTTGAAGTACTGTTTAGGGATAACTATGGGGATGGTTCTGAACAGGTAAAGCAGTTGGGTAAGTGAAGCTTTTTAAATGCAGCTAATCTCCCTGACCTTGATAGTTCGTGTTTGGATAAGGATTGTAGGTTGGAGTGGAGCTTTTCAGCGAATGGTTTAAAGTTAGCTGTAAAGAGATTTCTCACCGATTTGGTAAGTTGAGTACCTAGGTACTCAATATATTATGATATACTACTGTTTGCCCATATATGAGGAAATTGACCTTGTAGTAGGATTTTGGTTGTGGCCTCTGGACCTAGATCTAGTACAAAAGACTTACCGTATATACTCGAGTATAAGTCAAATTTTTCAGCACATTTTTTTGTGCTGAAAGTGCCCCCCTCGACTTATACTCGAGTCAAGCACTTTTCTGCAGCAAAAAAATTAATTTTCCGAACCGAATTTGGGGCCCCGTATCTCAGGATCACTTGGTGCTAGGAACCCCAAATTTGGTGTGGATACCCAGTGGAACTGGTACCATAACATATCCAAATATGGGGTTCCTAGCACCAAGTGGCCCTGAGATACGGGGCCCCAAAACCGGTTTGGAAAATGTCATTCTCTGCTGCAGAAAAGTGCTTGACATTTTCTGAACTGATTTTTGGGGCCCTGTATCTCGGGGCCACTTAGTGCTAGAAACTCCAGCTTTGGAAATTTTATGGTGCTACTTCCACTGGGTTTGCACACCAAATTTGGGGTTCCTAGCACTAAGTGGCCCTGAGATTCGTGGCCCCAAATTCGGTCAACTGTGTCCACCTGCAGCAATGTAATTTCGGGACCCTTTGGGTTCAGAGACCCCAAATTTTGGCTGCAGCTAGGGGGCATCTAGGAACCCTTAACTACCGAGTTTGAAGTTCAGGGGACCTATGGCTGCAAATGGGCACAGTGAGGCACGCAAATGGGCACAGTGATGCTGCAAATGGGCATTGTTGACCCTCTTTTCCACTTACAGTAGCTGTGCATTTCTCACCCTCGTCTTATACTCGGGTCAATAAGTTTTTCCCATTTTTTTGTGGTAAATTAGGGCCCCGACTTATACTCGGAACGACTTATACTCGAGTATATGGTAGTTTCATTTACCTTATAATATGACATCCTGCTGAACCAATGCAAAGTATTTTGTATTTCCACCAGGGAGGAGGCCTTCTCCGCATCCAGCGTTAGGAGAAGAGAAAGCGTTTCCATGGATTCCGCATGGTGGATAATATCAATGAGTCTTCTAGTGGCGTCAGACGCCTGGCGTCCTTTTGTGAATCCTGTTTGATCATTGTGGATGAGGGATGGTAGTATTTTATGTAGGCGTGTTGCTATCATTTTTGCATACATTTTTATGTCTAGATTGAGAAGGGAAATGGTCCTACAATTTTGGGGGGAGGTTGGCTCCTTCCCTGGTTTTGGGAGTGTTATTATTGTTGCTTGGAGCATTTCAGATGGGAAAGAGGAAGAGGAAGCAGCTGTCATGTACCAGATAAGACCAGAACTGTGTGGACTGCAAAAGAGGAAACCCAGACGTGTATAAGTGAAAATATAAATGATTTATTAAAGATAAATGAATAAATAAATAAATAACACAACCACCTCCAATATCACTCAGTGCACCACAACCAATGCAAAGCAGAGCCTCACAAATAATAATAATAACAGAACAAATATATACAAGTAAGGGAAATACCGAGATCATAAACAGAGCCAGGCCAGGGTCGTCAACGGGAGGACAAAGAGAGGATGGATGGATCACAGGAAGGACGGGTCAGATACAAGGCTCAGGGTCCAGGGTCCAGGGTTCAGGATAAAGACAGGGAACAGGATAAACAGGTTCCAGGAATCAGGTTTCAGGTACAGGAATCAGGTTTTCAGGATCAGAGTAACAGGATGCAGGCTGCAGGTCAGGGCTCAAGGACAATACCAAGGCAAGATGTGTGTGCACTTGCCGGGTATTTAAACTGCAGCTGCTAATTAAAGTCAGGTGATGCCTGTCTGCAAAGGGTAATACCTGCTCCATACTGCCAGGATCCCTCTGCTGGTGGATGCCAGTACTGCGGCCCAAAGGTGATACCAGCAGGAAAAAGCTCTTCTAACACCTCCAAACTGCCAGGAGACACCTGCTGGTGGACCTCAGTACTGCACGCCAAATGATCGATATTACCAGCGGAGGGGACCTTTCCTGACAGCAGCATTGTTGAAAATTGTGCTCATATGCAGGGCTAAGATGTGTGAGAATTGCTTATAGTATTCTCCGGTCAAGCCATCAGATCTAGGAGATTTGCCTGCAGGTAGTTGTGTTATACTAGATTGTATTTCTTGGGTCGTGAAGGGTGTGTTTAAGTATTTTTCCTGTTCGGTGGTTATTTTTGGAAGGTTAACATGGTTAAGAAAGGTATTGATATCTTCTAGGGAAGGTTGATGTGTGGATTGGTCATGACTGAGGTCATATAGATCGCTGTAGTATGGGCTGAATGCGTCCGCTATGTGTTGTGAGTCTATTACTTTGTCTTTTGTCTGGGGGTGGTATAGGTAAGCTATTCTGGTCTTAGCGCGGTAACCTTTAATTCAGCGTGCTAATGCTTTCCCTGCTTTGTTGGATGTAGCATATGATACTGCTTTTATTTTACGCTGAAGTTTGTCAAATGATTCTAGGAGAAGTATCCATAGTTCCTGTCTAAGGCTCAAGATTTTTATCGAGCGGGAATCTTGGGGTGTAACCTTGTTCTGTTTTTCCAGATCAGTGATCTGGGACATAAGGGAGTCTATACGCTGTGTCCTCTTTGTCTTTTTACGCGATCCCAACTGTATCAGAACCCCTCTGATGTAGGCTTTGTGTGCATTCCACACTGTGGTGGGGTCGGACACAGATCCCATGCTGTGTGAGAAAAAGTCTGTCATGTGTTTTGCAAGATCTGTAGCGTGAGGCGGTTGTTGCAGAAGGTAATTATTTACTCACCACATGAATGTTGGGGGATTTGTTGATGCATCTGCAATGGAGATGCTGATAGGTGCGTGGTCCGACCATGTCACGGTGTGGATATCAGAGGACTGGGTTTTTTGTAAGAGCCATTTGTCAACCAGAAAGAGGTCTATGGGAGAGTATGATTTATGCACTGGTGAGAAATACATAAAGTCTCTTTCAGAACCATGGTGGCATCTCCAGACATCATAGAGTTCTCGTGTGAAGAAAAATTTTTGCAGAGGAGAGTCCTTCCTTTTGGCTGTTGATGTTGAATCTAGGTGCGTATCAGGTACCAGGTTAAAGTCCCCGCAAATGATGAGATGGCCTTGTTGAATAGGCTTGAGTGAGCACATGACTTTGTATAAAAACTGCATCTGGTGGTTATTAGGGGCATATATATTTAGTAAGTTGTACTTCATGTTGTTGATAGAACAGGTCAATATTGCGTATCGACCGTTGTGGTCTTGGGCAGTCTTCCAAAGAGAGTGGCATTTTGCGGGGTGGTTGAGGCCGCGTGCTTTGATACATAATATATTGAGTGGCATGTTCACTGTGTTTGGTGCTGTGTGTGTGTGGGGCTTAGTCACTCACGGTTTGGCGACGAATCAGTAGGAAGCTCAGTTGTGGAATGGAGGTTGTCTGCTTGAGATGAGGTTTGGCTCTACGTTTCTGTGGTTCGTCGCCGTCCGAGCTGGAATGCTGTATCTAGAGAAAAACAACTGCGTAACAAGTAAAAATAAAGAACGGGTTGCCGGGCAATGTTTCGTAAGCGTAGTGTGGAATTCAGCTGAGAAAATAGGCTGAAATCAGCAAATTCTCTGTGGGGGTAAACGCTCAAGTACAACAATAGGTTGTGTGAGCCTGAGGCCGGAGAGAACATTCCTTTCAGGATTACAAGCCCTTTGGGCATTGGTGTCAGCCTTGTTTGCCTTGTTGTTTATCAGAGTACCTTTCCCGTTGCTGTTGTGGGCGTTTCGTCACTGAGAATGGGTTGTTGTCTTGGAGGATATACAATAATTCCCCATGCAAGGAGTAGTTTCATCCCTCCAGTTACGGTGGAAATGGTGTGAGAGTTTCCATTCCTGGTGACTAGTATGGTCGCAGGATATCTCCATTTGTATTGTATCTTGTGGTTATTAATGGCTTTTGTTACCGGGTTCAGGTGAAGTTTCAATTGGAGAGTGTATTTGGAGAGGTCGGGAAAAGTTGGATCCCATCAAACGGAGATGGGAGAGCGGATTTGTGTTTGGCTGTTAAGAGTTTTTCCTTAGCATGGAAAAAATGCACTCTCATAAGCACATCCCTGGGCACAGACGGGCCAGATGGGACGGTTTGGCTATTCTGTGGATCCTGTCTATAGTGATTTCAAGCAGTGTAGCATCAGGCAAAATAGCGCACATGAGGTCCTGGGCGAATTTATGGAGAGCTGTTGGTGGAACAGATTCGGGGACCCCCCTTAATTTGACGTTGTTACGATTGATTCTGTCCCCTAAATCTGCCAATTTAGATTTGATCCAGTGTTGCTCATCCTTCACATCCTCATATGCATCTACAAGATCATTGATAGTCCTCAATTTTGGTCTCAATGTATGTAATTCTGTATCCCATGGTATGTATGTCTGAGGAGAATTTTAAGATTAAAGGAGGAGAGATCTGTCACCAGAGAGGATTGAAAAGATAAGAGCATATCCTTTAATGTTGTGTCTAATACAGGCTGTCCTGTGGTAGGAAATGCTGCCATAGACGACTGAAGGGCCTGATTAGACTGGAGGGGGTTAAGTAGCTGGGCCTCAGCTTGTTTGGAGGACGGAGGTGTATCCATAGTTGCCAACATTGTAAAAAAAATTTTAGGGACACTTTTTTGGCTGTGGGCGGAGCCGTATTATAATTAGGGGCGGGGCATGCGTTTGTAGGTGTGGCACAGAGATAAAGTAAAACTGCGGTGCGCGGAGCGCGCCGCAGTGAAAAATGGGCATGGCTTATGCAAAATAATGGGCGTGTCTTAAATGGGCGTGGCTCAAAGGGGTGTGGTTAGCGTCTGAGATGAACAAGGGATGGAGGGAGAGGGAGGGATGGAGGGAGAGACAGCAGCCCCAGATCCTACACAAAAATAGAAATATGTGTATTCCAGAAAGTTTAACAATCAGCAGATAAAGATACTCCAAACCCCTGTTGTTAGCACTTCAATCATCCCGGTGTCTTGTAGAGAAAGTTCCCTCGGCGGATAAGTTCCCCCCCTGTACTGCGCAGGCGCAGCGCCTGCGCAGTACGTACTACTGTCAGCCGCCGGAGATAGCCGAAGCTCAAACGCTTCAATCAGCTGTACACAGCGCCTGCGCTCTGGGTCCAGGTCCCTTCCCCACCATCCAAGTGGACCTAGAGGGGGAATCTAAAAGTGCCGAAGTGTGGCGAGCGAAGCGAGCCCACGAGGGGCCCTCTTACAGGCGCCGTGTACAGCTGATTTTCAGCTGTTCCGCTTCGGCTATTTCCACCGGATCCTAATGCGCAGGCGCAGTAGAGGGGGGAACTTATCCACCGAGTGGAACTTTCTCGGCAGAACACCAGCACCATGGTTGTTATGGTGTCAGGATGATTGAAGTGCATTATTTCTATTATTACATTGTAATATAAAATTAAATCATTCAACTCACCGTAATGCCGAATCAGTGGGATCCCTGAGCGTGTCACCTGCCACGTCGCCTGCCACCAGCCGTCCGTCCGTCCTTGCATCAGGTGCCCCAGCAGAGTCCGTCCTTGCATCAGGTGTCCCAGCAGAGTCCGTCCTTGCATCAGGTGTCCCAGCAGAGTCCGTCCTTGCATCAGGTGTCCCAGTAGAGTCCGTCCTTGCATCAGGTGTCCCAGCAGAGTCCGTCCTTGCATCAGGTGTCCCAGCAGAGTCCGTCCTTGCATCAGGTGTCCCAACAGAGTCCGTCCTTGCATCAGGTGTCCCAGCAGAGTCCGTCCTTGCATCAGGTGTCCCAGCAGAGTCCGTCCTTGCATCAGGTGTCCCAGCAGAGTCCGTCCTTGCATCAGGTGTCCCAGCAGAGTCCGTCCTTGCATCAGGTGTCCCAGCAGAGTCCGTCCTTGCATCAGGTGTCCCAGCAGAGTCCATCCTTGCATCAGGTGTCCCAGCAGAGTCCGTCCTTGCATCAGGTGTCCCAGCAGAGTCCGTCCTTGCATCAGGTGTCCCAGCAGAGTCCGTCCTTGCATCAGGTGTCCCAGCAGAGTCCGTCCTTGCATCAGGTGTCCCAGCAGAGTCCGTCCTTGCATCAGGTGTCCCAGCAGAGTCCGTCCTTGCATCAGGTGTCCCAGCAGAGTCCGTCCTTACATCAGGTGTCCCAGCAGAGTCCATTCTTGCATCAGGTGTCCCAGCAGAGTCCGTCCTTGCATCAGGTGTCCCAGCAGAGTCCGTCCTTACATCAGGTGTCCTAGCAGAGTCCGTCCTTACATCAGGTGTCCCCAGCGGAGCCCCCCCTTACATCAGGTGTCCCCAGTGGAGCCCCCCTTACATCAGTTGTCCCCAGCGGTGCCCCTCCTTACATCAGGTGTCCTCAGCGGAGCCCCTCCTTACATCAGGTCCCCAGCTGCAGCAGCAGCTTAATTTCTATTACGTTGCTATCAATACTAAAAGCTACCATACTTCCTATACTATAGGCAGGGCAGCACCCATCACAATGCTACTTTTGGAACATGCTCCATGGAAGACATGCTTTCCTCACAAGGATGACATTTAAATGAAGCCCACTTTGTCTGCACTGGGCCCCCGTGACTGCGCTATCATTTGCATTGTCTCCGCCGGCCACAGTCCTCTAGCAGCGTCGGGCCGCTTGCCGTGAAAAAACTTAAACAGGTAAAAACCGTATTTCTCTGGACATTTCCCGAAATATTCGGGAAAAGGGTTTGAATCCCGTAAATGTCCCGGGAAATTCGGGACAGTTGGCAACTATGTGTATCCATCCACATCCTAGCCTTTGCAGGGCTGCCTGAAGTGGGTCTACCTTCTGCCTGGTCACTGGGGGACAGCAAGGGCTGGATGTCGTCAGTATCGTCAGGGATGGCGTCCGGGAGGTCTGTATATGCATTGCTTGTGGCGGCCGCGCCGGGGCGATTTTGGTTCCTACTGACCTGCAGAGCTAGCTTCAGGAAGAAGGCCGTGAGCTTTTTCAGCCTGTATTCACCTTTCCGTTTGCTGGACATCGCTCTCCGGGTCTCCAGCGCTATGTGGGATGCGGATGGCGGTGTTCGGGCTGTGGATTTAGGGCTTTGTCGCTCTGTAGTTCTCTCTGGCCGGTGGAGCGCTTGTTCTAGGCGGCCATTGACGAGTGCCATCAAGCCACACCCCTGTAAACAGAGCCTTAGTGGGATTCAAATATGGGCAGTCATCATGAGAAGTGGTAACATTTTTTGATAAATTGGTATGTATAATGTGAAGAATATTTTGAATTTATGTTTTTTTCTTTTTTTTTTCTTTTACACCATTGTATAGATACTATTGCAAGTCTTCGTTTTGATACTTCAAAAAGGCATCCAATCATCCCTGAGGAAGAGAATAATTATTAAATCTAGAATCGCATTGGAGGGATGATGCCCAAGCAAACTATCTGCTGAATATCAAACCCTCCAAAGATATATGTAACATTGCCAAAGTATCAACTGCATACTGATGTGTACAATGGATCTTGGCCTAAATATGGCCATGTGTGTTTTTAAGAAGGCTATGGGGTCGATTTACTAAAGGCAAATCCACTTTGCACTACAAGTGCACTTGAAAATGCAGTCTCTGTAAATCCAAGGGGGACATGCAAGGAAAATAAAAAACAGCATTTTAGCTTGCACATAATTGGATGATAAAATGAGCAGCGATTCCCCTCATTTCAGATCTACCCCTCAGATTTACAGCAACTGCACTTCCAAGTGCACTTTTAGTGCACTGTCAAGTGCACTTGCAGTGCACTTGTAGTGCAAAGTGGATTTGCCTTTCGTAAATAACCCCCTATGTCTTTTTAGAATATTGTAATAAAAAGTGGTTTTATATATAAATGGTTGTGCATTTTTCTTTTTCTGGTTACCTTCAAAATCCCATAAGAGGGTCTCTCCTGACAGACTCCATGGCAGCAACGTGTGGGTAGGCCCCACCTCCATAACTACCCTATAGGACACCTATATAACAAAGACCCTCCCCAAGCTCAGAAAGCATGATACATTTTAACTATTTCTGCCATTTTGATCAGAATGAGCAGCAGAGAGAGCAGCTGTATACTTGCATTTGCCTCTCTTTCTGTGTTTTTTTTTTTTTTTTTGGAAATGGATCCCATATTGAACATATTGCAGAGCAGAGAATGACATTTTGCGACTCGACTTTGGGGCCCCGTATCTCGGGGCCACTTGGAGCTAGGAACCCCTTTGGATATGTTGTAGTGCTAGTTCCACTGTGCTTGCATACAAAATTTGGGGTTCCTAGCACCAAGTGGCCCAGAGATATGGGGCCCCAAAGTTGGGTCGCAAAATGTCATTCTCTGCTACAGAAACGTGCTTGACATTTTGCGACCCGACTTTGGGGCCCCGTATCTTGGGCCCACTTGGTGCTAGGAACCCCAACTCGCAAAATGTCATTCTCTGCTGCAGTTTACCATCATATTTCTGTGTTTTCTGGTCCAAAAAATAGGGTTCCTTTAAAAACACTTATAAACACAAATGCGGCTAAACGCGGTACCCGCGTTTAGCCACGTTTGGCGTCTGAAACGTGCCACCAAGGCCGGTGCCGGTACCGCGTTTAGCCGCATTTGCTTTTATAAGTGTTTTTAAAGGAACCCTATTTTTTGGACCAGAAAACACAGAAATATGATGGTAAACTGCAGCAGAGAATGACATTTTGCGACCTGATTTTGGGGCCCCATATCTCAGGGCCACCTGGTGATACCCCAAATTTAGTGTGCTAACACAGTGGAACTAACACTACAAAATGTTGCAAAATGTCAAATACTTTTTGCAACAGGGAATGACATTTTGGGAAATTTGGATATGTTGTAGTGCTAGTTCCACTGTGTTTGCACACCAAATTTGGGGTTCATAGCACCAACTGGCCCCGAGATATGGGGCCCCAAAGTCAGGTCGCAAAATGTCATTCTCTACTGCAGAAGTGCTTGACATTTTGCGACCCGACTTTGGGGCCCCGTATCTCGGGGCCATTTGGTGCTAGGAACCCCAGCTTTGGATATGTTGTAGGGCTATGAGATACGGGGCCCCAAAGTTGGGTCGCAAAATGTCATTCTCTGCTCTGCAGACGCTTCTAGACGCAAACGTGGTAAAACGCAGCTAAACGCGGCAAAATGGGCGTTTCTAAACGCCGGCTTCAGCTTTTAAAAACCTGTGTTCAGCAGAGTTTGCACCGGCATCTCGTGTTCATGAAGCCTTAGGGCACCAGCTTAAACACCTGTCTTCTTTCTTTCTGCTCTGTTTCTTTTGTTTTCACAGCCCTTCTAGGTCCGATCCACAACGTAGTTCCCGCAAGGGAAGTGGGACCTCAAAGTCACACCACCGGCACTCTTCCTCTTGGTCCAGGCACTGCGGATCTCCCAGATCCAGACAGCATAGTAAAGATCTTTCTCACACCCACTCATCTTGCTCTAACAAAGGGCCAGAAAAATCATGCTGGGGGTGCAGGGCTCCTGTCCCTGTCGGCAAATCCCTCTGTGACCACTGTTTCTCTAAAGCAGCAGATGGAAGGGAGGGTGCAGACCAACGTCTGGAATCCTTGGTGAAGCAGGTCGTGAGGCAATCTCTGCAAGAGAGGGAGGTTTGTCAGCCTCGTGATCCCCCACCAGAGCCACTATGCTCTCCATCGGGAAAAGGGCAGGTCCACGAAACATGGGAATCCTCCCAGTCGAGCCACCCATCCGCTCCTCCCTCAGAAAGTGAGTCAGAAGCAGAGGATCTGGGAATAGGCTTTGAATATGGCTTGGTTCCCTCTCTGGTGAAAGCTGTAAGGGAAGCCTTGAGTTGGGAAGACCCAGTAACTTCTCCTCCAAAACAGAGTAATTTTTTCAAACAGCTCTATAAGGAGCGTCAATACTTTCCCTTTCTCTCTGAACTGGGCGACATCATCTCTGTTGAATGGGGCAAGATGGACAAAAAGAGTTCCATGCAGTCAAAAATCCTGAAGCTGTACCCTTTCAGGGAGGAAGAGGTTAAACATCTCGAGTCAGCTCCTTTGGTGGACGCAGCTCTGATGAGACTAGTTAGATATGTAACTCTTCCTTTGGAAGACACCGTTTCCTTTAAAGATCCCGTGGTGAGACGGATCGACTGATTTGAAGAGGATCTACCTGACAGCGGGAATGGCCTGCGGGAACGGTCCTAGCTGTAGCCGCAGTATCTAAAGCCATGAAAACCTGGGCAGACAGCATTCATGAGACCCTAAGAGGCATCTCCAGTGATGTGGCCAGAAGTTCTCCTATCCAGGAGATCACGCTGGCTTCCACCTTTCTGGGAGAGGCTTCCATTGATGTCATCCATCTGGTGGCCTGGGTTATGCTGGCAGATGTCTCCGCACATTGTGCCTTATGGCTCCATCCATGGCTGGTGCTTGGTGCCGAATTCCCTTTGAGGGAACATCTCTTTTTGGCAACAAGCTTGATAGTGCCATAACTCGGGCTACGGGTGGTAAGTCGGGGTTCCTCCTTCAGGATCGGCGCTTACAGAGCCAGAGACGCACCTTTCCGAGAAGACAGAATACTGACCGAGCAAGAGAGGCCTGCAGTTATATGCCTGGTCGGGAGTTTTCAAGATCCTGGAAAGCCAGGCAGTCCTCATTTAAGAAATTCACAAAAAATGGTTATTCCAGAAACCAGGATTCCACTAAGTCCTTTTGAGGTTGGGCCCACTCAGGCATGCCAGGTGGGGGCTCATCTCCACTTTCATCATGTCTGGGTGGCCTCATTCCAGGACTTCTGGACCGTCAAAACGGTCTCCTCAGATCACACCTGGGTCTTCAACAGTGTCCCAAAACTCAGATTCATTACTATGACTCTTCCATGTTCAGAAGAAAAAAAGCAGATCCTATTAGCCTACGTAAAATGTTTATTGGAGCAAGGCGCAGCCATTCCTGTTCCAGACGGCGAGCGAGGCAAGGGCATGTATTCTCCCCTGTTCATGGTGCAGAAAAGAAAAAGAACGGCACCTGGAGGCCAGTCATAGACTTGACCCATCTCAACCATTTCATCCGGAAAGAAAAATTCAAAATGGAGTCCTTAATTACAATACAGCAATCTGTTCATCCAGAAGACGGTTTGGTGTCAATCGATCTGAAAGACGCCTACCTCCACGTCCCGGTGGCAGTGGACTTCCAGCAATTTCTCTGCTTTGCAATAGGCGAACAACACTTTCAGTTCACCTGTCTCCCCTTTGGTCTAACAACATCACCTCATGTCTTTTCCAAGGCTTTGTTGGCTGTTGTTGCTCTGCTCCGAGTCAAAGGGGTCGTCTTCATCACTACCTAGATGATCCACTTCTCCTAGCGCAAGACAAAAGTCAACTTTTAGAACACAGGAGACTGGTCATCTCCACCCTTAAAGAGTTTGGGTGGCACCTGAATCTGGAGAAGAGCCACCTGGAACCCTCGTGTTTCTTGGTGCTCTCTTCAACACTGTGGATAGCACTATCTCGCTGCCCGAGGAGAAGATTGTGGTAGTCCGAGACAGAATTCGCTTTAACCCTCGCTTCATCTCACCTCTCCGCTCTCCAGTGTCTGAAGGTGATTGGCACTATGGCAGCCACCATTCCCATGGTGAAGTGGGCACAATGGCACACACAGCCCTTCCAAAAAAGGGTTTCTCCAACAATGGAATTTATCCAGCAAAAGCCAGCGTGTCCACCTTACTCCAGCCATGAGAGTATCTCTCCTTTGGTGGCTCCAGGGGAAAAATCTCCACAATTGCCACTCGATTGCTCCCATCTCTTCGGTCACGATAACCTCAGATGCCAGCAACCAGGGCTGGGAGCGCTCATTGCCTATCGGAAATGGCTCAGGGCAGATGGAACTCCCCTTCCATGGGGATTGTGTCCAACATCCTGGAACTGTGAGCTGCCTCTCAGGCACTTCTTTTATTCCGCCATCTAACAGAACTCTTCAGTGATGCTCAGGTTGGACAATACAACCGCGGTGGCCTACATAAGGAAGCAGGGTGGAACTCGCAGCTGGTCCCTGCTACAGGAGGTGGAACCAATCATGAATTGGGCTCAGAGGTACTTGTCCAACATCTCAGTGGTCTACATTCCTGGGATCCAGAATGTACAAGAGGACGTACTTTCTCATGTTCAAATGTACAACAATGAGTGGTCTCTCCACAAAGTGGTGTTCGATTGGTTCTTGACCCTGGGAGTGTCTCCAGAAGTCGACCTCTTCGCATCTCCATGAAACTGCAAGCTGACCAAGTACTATTCGAGGTTCCGAGATCCTCAAGCGTATGGGATAGATGCTCTCACGGACCAGTGGAGGTTCCACAAGGCCTACCCGTTTCCTCCAGTGCCAGTGATACTCCAGTTCCTTTGGAGGCTCAGAACAGAGATGGTGGAAGTCATAGCAGTGATTCCTTCCAGGCCCAACAGGCCCTGGTTCCCCCTTTTAACACTCCTCAGTTATTAAGAACCAGTTCCCCTGACTCTCAGGCCGGATCTTCTGTCTCAAGGCACAATTCTGCACCCCTCTCCTTCTCACCTGCACCTCAGGGCTTGGTTCTTGAGAGGGGAAGGCTCAAAGCTCTAGGTTGTCCAGAAGAAGCTATTCTGACCCTTCTTAATGCCAGAAGGAAAAGCACCAACAGGGTCTACGAACGTATATGGTCCAGGTTCATGGATCACATGGCTTCCAGGCCTAATCCTTGTAACTCTCTGGCCGTCCAGGACATCGTTAGTTTTCTACAAACAGACCTTGAACTGTCCCTAGCAGTGAGCTCACTTCAGGTGCTAGTATCGGCCATCTCGGCATTCACGGGAGTTCCAATGTTCGAATCATTCCCTTGTTCGCCAGTTTTTCAAAGATGCTATTAGGCTTAGACCTCAGAGGAAGCCGAAGTTCCCCAAATGGGACCTCCCTCTTGCTCTGGATTTCATTTTCAATCTCGGATCAGATCCCGACAAACCTCTCTCAGTGAAAGATCTCACACTCAAGACAGCCTTCCTAGTAGCTGTTACTCAGCCAAAAGAGTGTCTGAAATCAGAAACTTGGGTTCGAAGGAGCCTTTACTAACTTTTTTCCAGACAGAGCAGTGTTGATTCCCATGTTGGCGTCAAACCCTAAAGTGACCAAATTTTCCAGGAAAATCAAGAGACTGTGCTTCCCACCTTTAGGTCAACAGAAAATCAGGTTGTCCTTCCTCTTGATGTGGGAAACACGCTGAATCAAAGCCTGGAGGTCACAGCTCCATTTAGACAATCGGAGTTTCTTTTCATCCTTCTCCACGGAAAAAATAAAAGGAATACGGGCCTCAGTTAGATCCATTGCTGCTTGGATCGTACAGACCTTTCAAAGGGGTTATATAGCGAAGGGCTTGGCTCCTCCAGAGGCAGTAACAGCTCATTCAACTCAGAGTATCTCAACCCCTAGGGCAGCTTCTCGCCATGTCGCTCCCGAAATAACCTGCAGAGTGGCTTCCTGGTCCTCTATTAACACATTTGTGTCTCACTACTGTGTTGAACCAGCTGCCATGTCATCCGGTAATTTTGATTTGTAAGTACTGTCGGTTGACGGTGTTAAATAAATTTTGTTTTCTTTGCTCAACATTTTGCCCACCCGGGTGTGTATGGCATGGAGTCTGTCAAGAAAATGGAAAATTTCCCATCAAATACTTACCGTAATTTTTCTTTCCCGATAGACTTCATGGCAGCAGGAGTTCCCTCCCAAATGTCTGGAGTAGGCTAGTTATGGAACATGGTTAGTAGTCCAGAGCAAAGATTTAAGGGAGAGGTGTCCTATAGGGTAGTTATGGAGGCGGGGCCTACCCACACGTTGCTGCCATGGAGTCTATCAGGAAAGGAAAATTATGGTAAGTATTTGATAGGAAATTTTCAATTTTTTCCCATTTCTAGTGTGATTCAATTACTACAGTACAGTAGTAGATAGTGTTCAATTTGTAGAGTAGCTTTAGCTTAGTTAATAAGGTGGAGGGGTTCTATTCAAAGTACTTTTACTCTATTCACTAAGCTGAACATTCTTTACTCCTTTAGTAGATCAATACAATGGTTTTGTAGTCCAGCAGAGGAACATACAGGTAGAGCTGCTAGGGACATCAGAGCAACAGAGGCAAAGCTGTCAGCTCAAACAAGAAGTTAAGATTTCTGACAGATCAACCGAGGTATGTTCTTATATTGCACCATTTGCATAGGGTAAACATGTACAGTATCTCACAAAAGTGAATACATCCCTCACATTTTTAACTTCAGTATTTATTGAAATATTCTAGCGATACAGTAGTATATCTTGCAGTAGATAACCGGTACAAAGTACAAACAAATACCATAAGATAGGTTGTGGAAAGATACTTTGAGCAACAAGAGATTAACTAAACAGTTGTATAGTAGTGTGTTGTCTAAAAAGTTTAGGACTACACACTTAGTAATGATAGTACTAGAGCAGGTGGTCCCATTGGGTGCTGAGGTTAAAGCGGAGTTCCACCCAAAAGTGGAACTTCCGCTCATCGGATTTCCCCCCCCTCCGGTGTCACAATTGGCACCTTTCAGGGGGGAGGGGGGTACAGACACCTGTATAATACAGGTATTTGCACTCACTTCCAGCATAGATATCCTCAGAATCTGCAGGTATTTACGCCACTGCCCACCCCCCACCCCCCACTGTCTGCTGGGAAACACATGGGTCCCAGAGACAGCAGGGACCATCCATATTGCGCTGCACGACTCGCGCATGCGCAGTAGGGAACCGGGAAGTGAAGCCGCAAGCCTTCACTTCCTGATTCCCTTACCAAAGATGGAGGCGGCAGCACGTGAGGACTGAGAGACGGTTCGGCCTCGGGTGCCGACATCGCAGGCACCCTGGACAGGTAAGTGTCCATGTTTTAAAAGTCAGCAGCTGTAGTATTTGTAGCTGCTGACTTTTTTAAAAAAAATTTGGCGTAGCTCCGCTTTAAGCCAATTAATGTGTGAATCAGGGCAAGGGTGAACATTTGGGGTGTATTAGCCAGGGGTTCCACTTTATAAGAAATGCATAAGCTTGCATGTGGGCCCTGGCATACATAAGCACCATGAGACAGAGGTTGTTTAATGACAGAAACACTTCTGTGGGTTCAGAGATTTCCAGTTTCTGGCAATAGCCAAATATGTGGCAATAAAGATGTGGGATAGGATGGTGTGGGCAGTTGTTGGCCATGGGTCAATGTCTAAACCCGGGAGGACCATCTGAGGGCATAAGGAGGTGGAGGTTGAGAAAATAGAGGATATAAGTCTCATGATGGTAGACCAAAAAGGTTTTTGTTTTGGGCAAGTCCACCAAATATGTAGGAGTGTTCCAGAATATCCGCAATTTCTCCAGCAGGCACTCAATGTAGAAGGGTATATCTTCGCCAGTTTAGAGGGCGTGAGTTACCAGTCGTTGAGAATTTTTTGTACGGATTGCCAGTGTAGTACACATCGGGATATTTTTAGTGGCCTTTGAAGGGCATGTTGCCATTGTTGTGGGGTGTAGTTGTATTTTAGAAGATTTTCCCAGTGTAGCATGGCAGAGGTTTTGGTCTCAGGTGTAGGGTCTGTGATAAGCTTACAGATATAGGAGATCTCTCAGATGGGGTTTTTCTGTGTTGTAAAATTTCAGGAGGTGCCAGAAAAAAAGGTTTTTCGTCCATTGTGCACGTGAGAGGGCTGAATGAATTCTGAGATACTTGAAGAAGTCTTTAGGAGGGATGTGGTGGGTTGTTTGTAGTTGTTGAAAGGAGAGGACTCCAATTGTTTTGAGTCCAGTAGATATCCAGTTTGATAATAAGATATCAGGTGTGATGGTTTGCAGGGTTTTCAAAGGTATAAAGTTCAATAGCTGGTGGGGAGTGCCTCCATTATGTTGATAGGCTGCTCGCCACGTTCTGATAGTAGCATTGGCAGTGCTAAGAAGACTTTGCTGGCTGTGATGTTGTAGAAGTAATGTGCTGAGACGTATCTTAGGGCAGGTTGCTAGGGCTATAGTTTCTATTTTGAGCCAAGGGTGTTGTGAGTCTGATTTCCACCAGTATTTGGCTTGGTCAAGAATGGCTGCTTTAAAGTATGCTTAGATGTCAGGTGCTCCCAATCCTAAGCAGATATTGGTGAGATAGAGAAGAATGTTTAATTCTGGGATGTTTCCCATTCCATATAAAAGGAGATCAATATGGCTTGTAGCGTGTTCAGGTGCGACTGCAAGAAGGTAATAGGCATAGTGCGGAATACGTATAGTATATGGGGTAAGAGGTACATCTTGGTTAGGGCGATGCCTCCGGCCTATGATGCCTGAATATTGTGCAGATTCTGTGCTGTTTTTTCAGCTTAGAGACTAAGTTTGAAAAGTTTGGGAGAAGTAAGCGAAAGGTAGGAGTAGTCAGTCAAATGCCTAGATAGGAGAGGGCAGAATCAGGGGCCCACGGAAAAGAGGTATGTTGAGCAATGCTACGCTTGGTATTGAAGTCAATATTTGATCCTATCATACACAATTTGGAATAGTTGATTTTGTGTAAGGACACTTTACTGAAAAGGTCTAGGGTATGATGTAGATGAGGAAGTGATTGTGTGGATTTAGTTATGGAAATTGTGACAGACCTAGAAGGGACAGAGGCTTTTGGAGAGGACTGAATGCAAGCCTCTTGCCGACCGATTATGGGCCCTGGATATTAAGGGAACAATACTCTTTGCGAGGTGAATGAGAAATCCAGTCTGATCTGTACTAATAAGACTCAATCTTGTATATATGTATATATTGTATATTGTCTCATTTTGTTGTGGACTATTTGCTGTGATCGGTTAGGGTGTGGCTGTATTCCAATGTTCTATTGTGTCTGTCTGCTCTGGATATTATGGGATGTTTCTCTCTATGGAGGGAGGGGGGATTCCTCCAGCAGCCCCCTGCTAAGACTGTTTACTGAGGAGAAGTTTGAACACACCTGACCTGTGTGTCTATTGTCATTGGACAGTCTAACCCGTGGGGGGGGAAAGAGTCTCTGAGTTATTTTATCTGTTGTGTCCATGTGTGATAATAAATGAGTTTGTTTGCCACTCCAAGACTGTCTGCCTGGTGACTGGGTGGGCTAAAGGGTCTTGGATAGTGCGGGTTCTGGCCAGAGGAAGCATTTACGGCAGACAGAGACCTGTTTGAGGACAGGGGTTTGTCACAGAAATGATCACTAGGGATGGGCTTTATGTTCGGGTCGAACATGAGTTCGACTCGAACAATGGCTGTTTGCCCGTTCGCCAAATAGCGAACAATTTGGGGGTGTTCGCGGCAAATTCAAAAGCCGCGGAACACCCTTTAAAAGTCTATGGGAGAAATCAAAAGTGCTAATTTTAAAGGTTAATGTGCAAGTTATTGTCATAAAAAGTGTTTGGGGACCTGGGTCCTGCCCCAGGGGACATGTATCAATGCCAAAAATGTTTTGATAAAAATGGCATGGGATTCCCCCACAGGGGAACCCCGAGCCAAAATTTTAAAAAATGGCGTGGGGTTCTCCCAAAAGTCCATACCAGACTCTTATCCGAGCACGCAACCTGGCAGGCCGCAGGAAAAGAGGGGGGATGAGAGCGCGCCCCCCCTCCTGAACTGTACCAGGCCACAGGCCCTCAACATTGGGAGGGTGCTTTGGGGTAGCCCCCCAAAGCGCCTTGTCCCCATGTTGATGGGGAGAAGGGCCTCATCCCCACAACCCTTGCCCGGTGGTTGTGGGGGTCTGCGGGCGGGGGGCTTATCGGAATCTGGAAGCCCCCTTTAACAAGGGGACCCCCAGATCCCGCCCCCCCCGTGTAAATTGGTAATTGGGTACAAATGTACCCCTACCATTCCAGAAAAAAGTGTCAAAAATGTTAAAAAAAATTTAAAAAGACAATAGACGGTTTTTGACAATTCCTTTATTAATGTTTTCTTCTTTCCCCGATTCTTCTTCCATATTCTTCTGGTCTTCCTTCAGTGTTCTTCTTCTTCCACCATCTTGTTCTTCCCCCGCTTCTTCCTCTGGTCTTCTCATCTGGCATCTTCCTCCTTCTTCTCCGCTTTGTCCTCTGATCCGCCTCAATGTGAGTCTCCCGCTGTGTGATGCTTCTGTTCAGGTGACAGCTCTTATATAACGGAGGGCTGGGCCACACCGTGACCCCACCCCCATCTGACGCACAGGGTACTTCCCTATGAGTTTCCCCGTGTTGTCAGAGGGAGGCGGGGTCACCCGTTTACGTAAACAGGTGACCCCACCCTCTCTGACAACATGGGGAAAGCCATAGGGTAGTCCCCCTGCGTCAGAGGGGGGGTCACCGGGTGGCCCCGCCCTGCGTTATATAAGAGCTGTCATCTGAACAGAAGCGTCATACAGCGGGAGACACCCATTGAGGCAGATTGGAGGACGAAGCGGAGAAGAAGGAGCCGGAGGAAGATGCCAGACGAGAAGATGGGAGGAAGAAGTGGAGGAAGATAGAGGAAGAAGCGGGGGAAGAACAAGATCGAGGAAGAACACCGAAGGAAGACCAGAAGAAGATGGAAGAAGAAGCAGGGAAAGAAGAAGACATTAATAAAGGAATTGTCAAAAATCGTCTATTGTCTTTTTTTAACGTTTTTGACATTTTTTTGTGAAATGGTAGGGGTACCCCATTATCAATTCACACAGGGGGGTCGGGATCTGGGGGTCCCCTTGTTAAAGGGGGCTTCCAGATTCCGATAAGCGCCCCGCCCGCAGACCCCCACAACCACCGGGCAAGGGTTGTGGGGATGAGGCCCTTCTCCCCATCAACATGGGGACAAGGTGCTTCGGGGGTCTACCCCAAAGCACCCTCCCAATGTTGAGGGCATATGGCCTGGTACGGTTCAGGAGGGGGTGGGCGCTCTCTTGTCCCCCCTCTTTTCCTGCGGCCTGCCAGGTTGCGTGCTCAGATAAGGGTCTGGTATGGGTTTTTGGGGGGGACCCAACGCCATTTTTTTTTAAAATTTTAGCATGGGGTTCCCCTTAAAATCCATAGCAGACCTGAAGGGTCTGCTATGGATTTTGAGGGGGACCCCCACGCCATTTTTTTTTCAATTCTGGCGCGGGGTTCCCCTTAATATCCATACCAGACCTGAAGGGCCTGGTATGGAATTTGGAGGGACCCCCATGCATTTTTTTTAAAATTTTGGTTCGGGGTTCCCCTGTGGGGGAATCCCATGCCGTTTTTATCAATGAACTTTTATGTGTATTGCCGGACTGACAATTCATTATAGCCGTGAGTAGTTTTAAATGACTTTTTTTCCTTTAGAAATGTCATTTTGCTGTCAGCCTGTTCTAAACAGGGGAAACATGCACCACTTTACAGGCATACTATAGACACCCCCCAGGTACGAAATTTAAAAGGAATATTAAGCTTTTATTGTTTCACTTTAAGCATTATTAAAATCACTGCTCCCGGCCGTTTTTAAAACTTTTTTTGCATTGATACATGTCCCCTGGGGCAGGACCCAGCTCCCCAAACACTTTGTAAGACAATACAATGCATATAAGCCTTTAAAATTAGCACTTTTGATTTTTCATGTACGTGTCCCATAGACTTTAACGGTGTTCGCGTGTTCGAACAAATTTTTTGCCAGTTCGCATGTTCTGGTGCGAACCGAACGGGGGGAGTGTTCGGCCCATCCCTAACGATCACATTCTTCGGCAGGTTTGGCATCAGATCATCAGACAAAACTTCCTTGTAAATCAGGCATAAAACATGGTGCTGTGAATACAAAAATGCCATTCATGGCGTGCATTCCACGATACCGGAAGAGATGTCAATAGGAACCGGAAATTGTCTACACATTTCACACTCCCACATGGTGTCATCCTTGAGGTTGGAGGTCCTTGATGATGCCCTGTGGGAGGGTGAAACGCGTAGACGTAATTTCCGGTTCCTATTGACATCACTTCCGGTATCGTGGAACGCACGCCATGAACAGCGTTTTTGTATTCACAGCACCATGTTTATGCCTGATTTTATCTTGCTTCTTGTAAGTATCCTTGTCCATGCGCAATAAATCCTTTTTTTAGCGGTACTTCACTATTAGTCCATTCCTTTTTCATTTTGGGTACCTGTTTTTCTGGCTGAGCATCTTTACAAGAAAGTTTTATCTGATGATCTGATGCCAAACCTGCCATTCCTGGCCATCACTATTAACCCTGAAGTGACCCCTAGACTGAAAGGCTGGGGGTCCATTTAATCCGGTGAGTGGGGACACAGGAGGGGGTGTTGTGGTACGCTTTGAAAATTCTGGAGCACTTTGCACTTTTTGGATTGGAGCACTTCAGTCACTTTATATGGACTTTTATGGTTATTATTAATCAAGTGTTTTTATTTTCACTTATATTGTGTTTGCTAGCGCTGTATTGTATATGAGTTTGGAAAATTGTTTGTAATATTCATTGCTGAAGCCATCAGGCCCAGGGGCCTTGTGTAGCAGGAGTGAGGCTATAGCTCGTTCTAGTTTAGGCAGCAGGAAAGGACCAGAGATGGTGAGTAATTGTTCCGGGGATAGTGAGGGTAGGCGAAGATGGTCCAAGAACTGTGCGATGTCTGTTGGTGTAAGGGGCGGGACTTCCCCAGTAGAGGTAAGGTTGTATAAGTTGGCATAAAACTGGCTAAATTGATTGGCTATGTCCTTGGGGTTGGTAAGGCGGGTGCGAGAGGGGGAGGTAAGATATGAGATTTCAGTGTGCACTTAGCACTGTTTAAGTGGTTTCGCAAGACCTGCCCCTGGTTTGTTGTGATGAGCACAGAAGTGAAGTTTCAGTTTTTTTAGGGATAGGTCAAAGTTTGCATGTAGGTGTTCACTCAGTATTTGTCTGATATAGCGGAGTTTGGTTTCTAGAAGTGAGGAAGGCTGGGGCTTGTGTGCAGTTTCGAGAGAGTGTATTTGGTCCAGTAATTTATATGTGGTAGCATTGCGTTTCCTTTTTTCGTGACCCCTATTTTAATGAGAATGCTTCTAATGCCGTGTACACAGGGGTGGACTTTCCGACCGGACTGGTCCAACGGACCCAATCCGGCGGACAATCCGATCATGTGTGGGCTGCATCGGACTTCCAACGGACTGTTTCGGTCGGAAATCCGACGGACTTTAGATTTGAAACCTGCTTCAAATCTCTACGTCGTAACTCCACCGGACTCAGTTCCTAACGGAAAGCCCATTCGTCTGTATCAACATCACCCGGTGACCATGCCCCCTTATGACGTCACAGTCCCAGCATGCCCCGGGACTGTGACGTCATAAGGGGGCAGGGTCACTGCCTATATAAGTCATTGCGGAGTGCTCACACAGCATTACAGTGGGAGACTGTCTTGTCAACATCGGAAGAAGAGAAGAGGGAAGAAAACGACGCAGAATTCTGGGCCACCACTAGCAAAAGAGCGTCAGAAGATAGCGGAGGAGCCATCAGAAGAACCGGACACCGGGAGAGAGCGGCAAAGTCGGAAGAAGACCCCCGAAGTCGGAAGAAGACCCCCGGAGCTGTCTAATAAATTACTTTAAAAACCTGTGTAGTGTGTTTTTTTATGACACTTTTTCCCTAGGTGAATGGGTAGGGGTACGATGTAACCCATACTCATTCACATAGGGTGGGGGGCTGGGATCTGGGGGCCCCCTTATTAAAGGGGGCTCCCGGACTCCAATAAGCCCCCCGCCCGCAGACCCCGACAACCAATGGCCAGGGTTGTCAGGAAGAGGCCCTTGTCCTCATCAACATGGGGACAAGGTGCTTTGGGGTGGGGGGCCGCAGGGCGCCCCCCTCCCCCAAAGCACCCACCCCCCATGTTGAGGGCATGCGGCCTGGTATGGTTCAGGAGGGAGGCGCCTGCTCGTCCCCACCCCCTGTCCTGACCAGCCGGGCTGCGTGCTCGCATAAGGGTCTGGTATGGATTTTAGGGGGACCCCCATGCCATTTTTCGGTGTAGGAGGTTCCCCTTAAAATCCATACCAGACCTAAGGGCCTGGTATACCCCGCGACGGGGCTCGCAAGGTGTCAATCTCGCCGATAAAAGCGGCGAGATTGACTTCCTTTTCTAGTCCCGTCGTACCCGAGTCATGTTCAAAATGAATGGACTTGTTCGTGTGTGGGCAAGTCCATTCACTCGGAAAGTCCGTCGTAACTCCGTCGGGAAGACCGGCGGACATAGTTTGCCGGAAAGTCCGGTCGTGTGTAGGCAGGTCCGTTCGTAAAAAAAGTCAGTCGGAAGTCTGTCAAAAGTCCATTGGAAAGTCCGTCGGACCAGTCCGGTCGGAAAGTCCGCCCGTGTGTACACCCCATAAGGCATGCCTTATGTGCATTCCAACAGACTGTGGGATCGGACACAGAGTCTGCATTTTGCAGGAAGTAGTTTTCAGTCTCTGATGCGACATGTTTCTGGAGATGGGGGCAAGAACTAAGGGAGGCGTTGAGCCTCCACATTGTGCTGGAGTGTTTGGGTTGAGGCGGGAATAATTTAGGTAAGATTGGAGCGTGGTCAGACCAAGTAATGGTGTCAATTTTGGCATCTTGTATTGCTTGGAGGGTGTGCTTATCTACTAGAAACATGTCTATCCTGGAATATGATTTTTGTGTATGTTAAAAGCAGGTGTCATCTCTTTCAGTATTATGTAGGAGCCTCCATGGATCATTTAAATCTTCAGTTTGGAGTAGAGAAGATAGAGCTGTGGATTGTCTATGGGATGGATTAGAGGAGTCTAGAGCTGGATCTACTATTTGATTGAAGTCACCACAAATGATCAAAGTGTTTTGTCAGAAGGGTTCTAGTTTTCCTATCACAGTTTTGTAAAATTGACCTTGGTGGGTATTAGGGGCGTACACATTGACAATAGTCATAATGTGATTGTTGATGGAAGCAAGTAGGATGATATATCTGCCATAGGGATCAGTCTCAGAGTGAAGTAATTAGAACGCTACTGTGGAGCGTATGGCAATGAGGACACCGGATTTTTTCTATGGGGAATTGGCGAAAAGACTGTGGAAATTGTTTGTGGGAACAAGATGGAGGATTATGAGAGGTGAAGTGAGTTTCTTGCGCACATAATATGTCTGAATTAAGTCTAAGGGCTTCTTTCCAAAGCAAATGGCATTTAAAAGGGGGAGTTAAGGCCCTTGACATTCAGTGAGGTGACGTTGACAGCCATATTGGTTATTTGTTAGGGTTGGTCCTGAAGAAAAAAAAAAGAGGGGAGGAAGATAACATCTGCTAATTTCGCACACCAAATACCTAAGCACCATTTTTATAACATAAACAGTAGCACTTATATAGTTAATACAGTAGTACAAATAAGGTAAGAAAGCATCAAAAATTATAGTAAAGGTCATGTACACTTCTCAATTTGAGATAGAGTGCTTGGCACTCTTTGGTTCCTGGGGGGATAACTGCAAAAAGAACAAGAACAGAAAAAAAGAGCACTAAACAGAGTAATACTCATCTGGGACAAATAAGGCCCCAGTTTAGCAGGTGTCACTTGAGGCTAATTACAGGCATTCATATAAATACCCGGCTGATGATTGCTCTCATCGCCCTGGTATCTTCCTTGTGCCCTGATCTGTACCTGCGACTTGTGAACCTGATTCTGCAACCTGTAACCTGTGTACCTGATCCTGTTACCCTGTGCATCTGATCCTGTCCCTCCTGTTACCTTGCATCCCTGCCCTGTAGCCTGATCCCTTTGCACCTTCTCCCATCTGCCGATTCCCTGTGTGTGACCCCGGCCTGCCTTACGTTTGTGATTCTGGAACTGCCCTTGTTTATCTGCTGATCTCCTGTGAATGACCCTGGCTTGGTTACATTTAAGATTGCGGTACTTCTATTATATTGTATATAGTTATTGTTGTTTGTGGGTCACTGTTTGGTTGGTTGTTCACTGTTTATATTGGAGGTGTTAACCACTTAAGGACCAGCCTCGTTTTGGATTTTAGGTGTTTACATGTTTAAAACAGGTTTTTTTGTTAGAAAATTACTTAGAAAAAAAACATATATAATGTTTGGGGGTTCTAACACCCTAGAGAATAAAATGGCAGTCGCTGAAATACTTTTCTTTGCACCGTATTTGCGCAGCGGTCTTATAAGCGCACTTTTTTTGGAAAAAATTCACTTTTTTGAATAAAAAAATAAGACAACAGTAAAGTTAGCCCAATTTTTTTTATATTGTGAAATATAATATTACGCCAAGTAAATTGATACTCAACATGTCACGCTTCAAAATTGCGCCCGCTCGTGGAATGGCGTCAAACTTTTACCCTCAAAAATCTCAATAGGCGACATTTAAAAAATTCTACAGGTTGCATGTTTTGCGTTACAGAGGAGGTCTAGGGCTAGAATTATTGCTCTCACTCTACCGGTCGCGGTGATACCTCACATGTGTGGTTTGACCACCGTTTTCATATGCGGACTCTACTCGCGTATGCGTTCGCTTCTGCGCGCGAGCTCGTTGGGACGGGGGGTTTTTTAAAAAAAAATTTTGAATTTGTATTATTTATTTTACATTATTTTATTTTTACACTGTTTTAAAAAAAAAAAAATTGTGTCACTTTTATTCCTATTACAAGGAATGTAAACATCCCTTGTAATAGAAAAAAGCATGACAGGACCTCTTAAATATGAGATCTCAAAAAGACCTCAGATCTCATACTTACACTAAAATGCAATAAAAAAAAAAAAGTCATTTAAAAAAAATGACATTGAAAAAAATATGCCTTTAAGAGGCGTGGGCGGAAGTGACGTTTTGACGTCACTTCCGCCCAGCAGTGTCATGGAGACGAGTGGGCGCCATCTTAGCCTCACTCGTCTCCAGGCACAGGAGGGAGACAAATGCGATTGCCTCCGCCGCTACCGACGGCTCCGGTAAGCAGCGGAGGGCACCGGATCGCGGCGGAGGTCCGCCGCAGGGACCACTTTTATCAGAAAGAGGACCGCCGTACGAAAACGGGGATACCGGGGTTATGGCAGCTAGCTAGGATAACAACGATATACCCCTTCAAAGTTTGGACGTACATCGGCGGTCCGGAAGTGGTTAATATATTGTTATCACTTATCCTTAAATAAACGTAATTATTCACTTACATGCATTTTTGGTTCTCTCTATGCAATCCACACAGTCTGGTCATACCAATTCATGACAGCTGCATGGCTGTCTGTGTAAAGAAGTCCGTGAGTCGGCGTGTCTTATGCTGGCCGCGGTTCTTCTTCCTGGACATGGGACATGCCGCCCTGTGTGTCGCCTCCCCTCCTGTGTAGGAGAGAGGGGGAAAGGGTCGCTGCAGAAAGCAGAGGGTTGCTGGTTGTCCCAGGGCTGAGTGGAGCTAGTGGTTCAAGCAGCCATCTTGCTCCGCGGCCAGCCATGATAACACCAAGTTTAACACACCTGCTCCCCATTCACACCTGAGACCTTGTAACACTAACGAGTCACATGACACCAGGGAGGGAAAATGGCTAATTAGGCCCAATTTGGACATTTTTCACTTAGGATTGTGCTCACTTTTGTTGCCAGCAGTTTAGACATTAATGGCTGTGTGTTGAGTTATTTTGAGGGGACTGCAAATTTAAACTGTTATACAAGCTGTACACTCACTACTTTACATTGTAGCAAAGTGCAATTTCTTCAGTGTTGTCACATGAAAAGATATAACAAAATAGAGTGCCTTGCAAAATGATTCACCCCCCTAACCTGGAATTAACATGGATTGTTTGAGGATTTACATCATTAAAATTTACAGGACATGCCCACAACATTAAAGATGTTTTTTATTTTTTTATTGTGAAGCAAACAACAAATAGGACAAAATAACAGAAAAAGTCAATGTGCATAACTATTCACCCCCTAAAGTCAATACTTTGTAGACCCACCTTCTGCGGCTATCACAGCTCCAAGTCACTTTGGATAAGTCTCTATGAGTTTGCCACATCTTACCACTGGGATTTTTGCCTATTCCTCCTTGCAAAACTGCTCCAGCTCCTTCAAGTTGGATGGTTTGCGCTTGTGAACAGCAATCTTTAAGTCTGACCACAGATTTTCTATTGGATTGAGGTCTGGGCTTTGACTAGGCCATTCCAACACATTTACATGTTTTCCCTTAAACCACTCAAGTGTTGCTTTAGCAGTGTATTTGAGGTCATTGTCCTGCTGGAAGGTGAATCTTTGTCCTAGCCTCAAAATCACACACAGGATGGTACAGGTTTTGTTCAAAAATATCCCTGTATTTAGCACCATCCATCTTTCCCTCAACTCTGACCAGTTTCCCAGTCCCGACTGCTGAAAAACATCCCCGCAGGATGATGCTGCCACCACCATGTTTCACTGTGGGGATGGTGTTCTTTGGGTGATGAGATGTGTTGGGTTTGCGCCAGACATAGCGTTTTCTTTGATGGACAAAAAGTTACATTTTAGTCTCATCAGATCAGAGCATCTTCCTCCATACATTTTGGGAGTCTCCCACATGCCTTTTTGCAAACTCAAAACGTGCCATTTTGTTTTTTGCTGAAAGTAATGGCTTTCTTCTGGCCACTCTGCCATAAAGCCCAACTCTGTGGAGCATACGGCTTATTGTCGTCCTATGTACAGACACTCCAGTCTCTGCTGTGGAACTCTGCAACTCCTCTAGGGTTACCTTAGTTCTCTGTGCTGCCTCTCTGATTATTGTCCTCCTTGCCCGGTTCTAGAGTTTTGGTGCGTGGCGGTCTCTTGGCAGGTTTGCTGTTGTGCCATGTTCTTTCCATTTGGCTATGATAGATTTGATGGTGCTCCTAGGGATCATCAAAGATTTGGATATTTTTTTTTATAACCTAACCCCGACTTGTACTTCTCAACAACATTGTCCCTTGCTTGTTTGGAGAGTTCCTTGGTCTTCATGGCAGTGTTTGGTTAGTGGTGCCTCTTGCTTTGGTGTTGCAGCCTCTGGGGCCTTTCAAAAAGGTGTGTATATGTAATGACAGATCATGTGACACTTAGATTGCACACAGGTGACATCATTTCACTAATTATGTGACTTCTGAAGGTAATTGGTTGCACCAGAGCTTTTTATGGGCATCATAACAAAGGGGGTGAATAAATACGCACATGCCAATTATCAGTTTTTTTTTTCTGAAAAATTGTTTTATGTATATATTTTTTTAATTTTACTTCACCAACTTAGACTATTGTGTTCTGATCCATCACATATAATTCAGATTTTAAAAAAACATTGAACTAAAGGCTGTAATGTAACAAAATAGGTAAAATACTTTTGCAAGGCACTGTATTTACAAAAATGTGAGGGGTGTACTCACTTTGTGAGATACTGTATTTATTGCAGAGATGTACTAAATATGTTTGTCTTTTTTGCCCAGATATACACTTTCACTAAGCATATGTTTATCTCCAGACTATATTAAACAATAGCTGCAATCTGTTTTTGCTCTAAGGACTCAATGAGATGCTAAAATGAGTATGTGTTGAAGTCTGTTGTATAGGGGCAGTGCTTTGCATTGTTACAATGCAAGGCACTGTCTACCCTTTTTTTTTTTTTTTAATTTTTACATTATTAAAACGTCACAAAATGAGAATGAATTTATTTCTATGCAGCACTGCTGAGCTTTGGTGCAGTGACCAATAGTGACATTGGGTGAGGTGCTATGCTTTTCGAAAAATGCAGCATTGTGGTATGAACAGGGCACACAGAACACAATCTACATACAAAGATCAACACAGCTCAAATGAAGAGGTCTAAACAAGTCGTAACCGCCTAGACACCATTGTCTATGATATAAATAAAAAGTGTAGCGCTAAAGTGAAAATAATGAAGAGGAGGTTTTGAAATAAGGGGAGGCGAAGCCACAATCTCAAGTGGCCTGTAACCCCAACCTAGTCAAAAACCCAAGTATATGTGTACACAAACAACGTGATATTATCACAGGAATACAAACAAATTGTAGTGCTCCTTTTTTTGGGAAAAAAAAGTGTGAATAGATGAAATTAAAAACAAAGTAAAAATATATCAATAAGTGAAAATCTCAATAGTCCACATTTGACTGGTGAAGTAATACGAAAAGACTGTCCCAAATAGTGATAAGGAAGCATTAGGCCCATACAAATAATAATAAAGACTTGATAATATAGTCCATATGTTGCATGATGTGGTTGAAACACAGGGACCCAAGGCAGGTAACTTTACAACACAAAGACTTGAGAGCCAAGGCAGATATCCTTACAGAGACTCCGATTCATGGGGGGGCCCAGGGCAGATATCTTTATAACACAAAGGCCCAGAAAAAAGTGAGGTAGAATACTCTTACCAACTTCGGTGGACTCACAAGCCGTGGGCGGTGAGTCAAACGAGCTTGTACTGTCAAATCCGTGACAGTATGGGGATGGATTAAACACCAGAAGACGTCCTCCTTAAATGGGGAGCCCGGAACCTGTCTTGAAGGTCTGCACGATCACCGTTTTCATCAGCATACATGGACCATATAAAAAACAACGACAAGGAACCTCCACATAGTGTAAATCCGAATAAATCCAAGTAAAGTTTTTCTTCAATTGTCATTTATTAGATCATTCACGATCATCCAAGACAATCCATAAAAAATCGTAGTTTTAAAAAATAGAATCGATTCAAAGCACAATAAAATAAGCGTGGTGTGGGTGGCTGGGTACAGCAAGGAGACCAGACGCGTTTCGTCTGATGAGACTTCTGCTGGGGTATGTGCCAACCTGCCACCACCACGCTTTTATACATATGTTAAACTAATCTCTCATGTACAGCTGTTGCCGCAGCGTGCACGCTGACTTCCTGTATTAGTGGCGTGCGTTCCATTTCGGACCACGTGTTTAATGAAACTCACCAATGGGGTGCCGGGTGGTGGATCCGCCTCAACATAACCAAGCCTCAATGTGACTATCGTCTCAGGGTGTACACTCATAGGGTGAAGGAACGCCCTCCTCTCCTATTCACCCAATGCGGGTCGTCACTGTAGATGACGCCGGCGTGACTAGCATCACGTGATAGCGTCTGACGTAACCTCTTGCATACATCATTGCGTCCACCCAGGAAACGGAAGCATCCAGCATGAGGCTATTGGAGCGCAACGTGCGTTCCAAACTAGTCATCCAAAAAAAGGGAAAGCGACATGGATGAACAGGTACGGCTGTCTTAAAAGTCGGCCAAAACAAAAACGAAAAATGTATATAAAATAAATAAAATAAAAAGTAGAACATCCCATTATTACATGCGATGTCCAATCAGGAAGTCAGTATGCACCGCGGCTATGCTAGAAAACCGGAACTACCAGATAACAAATACATGTCATTGTTCCTAGTATTAAATAAGCAAGAGGTGATGTCCCTCTAGATCAGGGGTCTCAAACTGGCGGCCCTCCAGCTGTTGCGAAACTACAAGTCCCATCATGCCTTTGCCTGTGGGAGTCATGCTTGTAACTGTCAGCATTGCAATGCCTCATGGGACTTGTAGTTTTGCAACAGCTGGAGGGCCACCAGTTTGAGACCCCTGCTCTAGATCTATGTCAGATCTCAATAAATATAGGGCCACTGTCCCAAAGACAGGACAAGCGGTCAGATTAACCTGTATATGTACCAAAATTTCAATTAGTGGACAACAGATCTTAATGAGAATCTGATAGCAATACAAATAACAGATACAGATGTATACTACAAAAAGTTAAAATATAACAGAATAAAAAGTAAAAATAAAAAATTGTAAAAAACAGGACCTAATAGTGAGCAAAAATTTAGTAGAACTAGTATTGGAAACCGCCTTAACCCTATAGGCCACAGCCAGGGCCCAAACCTATAATCCGGCCAAATATATCAATAAATGTTGTACAACTGGGGATGAGAACTACGAGACCCGAGGAATGCCAAGACTAAGATTGATTTATGAATGAATTGATGTCCCATTCCACATTTAATCCAAGTGGCGTGAAACATCTTATTTGGTGTATCCAAAAAGTTTCAAGCCTTGACACTCCACGTATGCATGATTCACCTCTCCAATGGGGGGTAAACTTGTCTATTATTTGAAATTTCGTGCCGGAGGGATCTCGATTATGGTGTAATAAGTAATGCTTAGGTACACTATGATTTGTACATCCATTCTTAATAAGCTTAATATGTTCGCCGACCCTTATGGCGAAGGTACGAATAGTCCGCCCTATGTACTGCTTCCCGCAAGGGCAGGTGATGAGATTTACTATATACCTCGTCGAGCAAGTGACGAAGTGCTTCACGGAGTATTCCCTTCCTGTGATGGTTGATCCAAACGTATCAATCTTCCGTGACCTAAATGCATTATGTTTACACACCTTGCATCTCCGGCAAGGGAAAAAACCCTTCATATCCTGAAAGAACGATGGAACCGAAGGGGGGTCTGTTACATTGGGAGCTATCTGTCCCCTCAGGGGCATAGCACCTCTATAGATTACTCCTGCTTGTTCTGGGAGGACTGGTCCAAGGACAGTATCATTTTTTAAAACCCTCCAGTGCTTATGGAAGATGTCCTTAATCTGCCTGTGTTGTATGGAGAAGTTCGTAATAAAAGACCATTTATGTCTATTTTCTACAATGGGTTTAGGTTGTTCAGAGATAAGGAAATTCCTATCTATTAAGGAGACATTGTGGATCACTTTATCTATCTCTGTTGCATCATATCCCTTGTTCACAAATCTCAACTTCAAGGTATCAGCTTGGTCGTAATAGTCAGAGAGCTGCGAACAATTACGTCTGATTCGCAGCATCTGACTTCGAGGAATAGACTTTAGCCAGGCTGCATGGTGGCAGCTGTCGGTCGGAATGTATCCATTCCGATCCGTAACCTTGAAGAAAGTCTGGATGAATTTATTTGCACTTTAAATAACAACCAGATTGGGATAGAGCTAACCTATGAAGCCAGCCAGTCGACCATTCATTTTTTGGACCTGGAGGTTTCGGTGGTTGACCACCACCTTTCCACTAAGACTTTCTTCAAGGTTACGGATCGGAATGGATACATTCCGACCGACAGCTGCCACCATGCAGCCTGGCTAAAGTCTATTCCTCGAAGTCAGATGCTGCGAATCAGACGTAATTGTTCGCAGCTCTCTGACTATTACGACCAAGCTGATACCTTGAAGTTGAGATTTGTGAACAAGGGATATGATGCAACAGAGATAGATAAAGTGATCCACAATGTCTCCTTAATAGATAGGAATTTCCTTATCTCTGAACAACCTAAACCCATTGTAGAAAATAGACATAAATGGTCTTTTATTACGAACTTCTCCATACAACACAGGCAGATTAAGGACATCTTCCATAAGCACTGGAGGGTTTTAAAAAATGATACTGTCCTTGGACCAGTCCTCCCAGAACAAGCAGGAGTAATCTATAGAGGTGCTATGCCCCTGAGGGGACAGATAGCTCCCAATGTAACAGACCCCCCTTCGGTTCCATCGTTCTTTCAGGATATGAAGGGTTTTTTCCCTTGCCGGAGATGCAAGGTGTGTAAACATAATGCATTTAGGTCACGGAAGATTGATACGTTTGGATCAACCATCACAGGAAGGGAATACTCCGTGAAGCACTTCGTCACTTGCTCGACGAGGTATATAGTATATCTCATCACCTGCCCTTGCGGGAAGCAGTACATAGGGCGGACTATTCGTACCTTCGCCATAAGGGTCGGCGAACATATTAAGCTTATTAAGAATGGATGTACAAATCATAGTGTACCTAAGCATTACTTATTACACCATAATCGAGATCCCTCCGGCACGAAATTTCAAATAATAGACAAGTTTACCCCCCATTGGAGAGGTGAATCATGCATACGTGGAGTGTCAAGGCTTGAAACTTTTTGGATACACCAAATAAGAGGTTTCACGCCACTTGGATTAAATGTGGAATGGGACATCAATTCATTCATAAATCAATCTTAGTCTTGGCATTCCTCGGGTCTCGTAGTTCTCATCCCCAGTTGTACAACATTTATTGATATATTTGGCCGGATTATAGGTTTGGGCCCTGGCTGTGGCCTATAGGGTTAAGGCGGTTTCCAATACTAGTTCTACTAAATTTTTGCTCACTATTAGGTCCTGTTTTTTACAATTTTTTATTTTTACTTTTTATTCTGTTATATTTTAACTTTTTGTAGTATACATCTGTATCTGTTATTTGTATTGCTATCAGATTCTCATTAAGATCTGTTGTCCACTAATTGAAATTTTGGTACATATACAGGTTAATCTGACCGCTTGTCCTGTCTTTGGGACAGTGGCCCTATATTTATTGAGATCTGACATAGATCTAGAGGGACATCACCTCTTGCTTATTTAATACTAGGAACAATGACATGTATTTGTTATCTGGTAGTTCCGGTTTTCTAGCATAGCCGCGGTGCATACTGACTTCCTGATTGGACATCGCATGTAATAATGGGATGTTCTACTTTTTATTTTATTTATTTTATATACATTTTTCGTTTTTGTTTTGGCCGACTTTTAAGACAGCCGTACCTGTTCATCCATGTCGCTTTCCCTTTTTTTGGATGACTAGTTTGGAACGCACGTTGCGCTCCAATAGCCTCATGCTGGATGCTTCCGTTTCCTGGGTGGACGCAATGATGTATGCAAGAGGTTACGTCAGACGCTATCACGTGATGCTAGTCACGCCGGCGTCATCTACAGTGACGACCCGCATTGGGTGAATAGGAGAGGAGGGCGTTCCTTCACCCTATGAGTGTACACCCTGAGACGATAGTCACATTGAGGCTTGGTTATGTTGAGGCGGATCCACCACCCGGCACCCCATTGGTGAGTTTCATTAAACACGTGGTCCGAAATGGAACGCACGCCACTAATACAGGAAGTCAGCGTGCACGCTGCGGCAACAGCTGTACATGAGAGATTAGTTTAACATATGTATAAAAGCGTGGTGGTGGCAGGTTGGCACATACCCCAGCAGAAGTCTCATCAGACGAAACGCGTCGGGTCTCCTTGCTGTACCCAGCCACCCACACCACGCTTATTTTATTGTGCTTCGAATCGATTCTATTTTTTAAAACTACGATTTTTTTATGGATTGTCTTGGATGATCGTGAATGATCTAATAAATGACAATTGAAGAAAAACTTTACTTGGATTTATTCGGATTTACACTATGTGGAGGTTCCTTGTCGTTGTTTTTTATATGGTCCATGTATGCTGATGAAAACGGTGATCGTGCAGACCTTCAAGACAGGTTCCGGGCTCCCCATTTAAGGAGGACGTCTTCTGGTGTTTAATCCATCCCCATACTGTCACGGATTTGACAGTACAAGCTCGTTTGACTCACCGCCCACGGCTTGTGAGTCCACCGAAGTTGGTAAGAGTATTCTACCTCACTTTTTTCTGGGCCTTTGTGTTATAAAGATATCTGCCCTGGCCCCCCCCATGAATCGGAGTCTCTGTAAGGATATCTGCCTTGGCTCTCAAGTCTTTGTGTTGTAAAGTTACCTGCCTTGGGTCCCTGTGTTTCAACCACATCATGCAACATATGGACTATATTATCAAGTCTTTATTATTATTTGTATGGGCCTAATGCTTCCTTATCACTATTTGGGACAGTCTTTTCGTATTACTTCACCAGTCAAATGTGGACTATTGAGATTTTCACTTATTGATATATTTTTACTTTGTTTTTAATTTCATCTATTCACACTTTTTTTTCCCAAAAAAAGGAGCACTGCAATTTGTTTGTATTCCTGTGATAATATCACGTTGTTTGTGTACACATATACTTGGGTTTTTGACTAGGTTGGGGTTACAGGCCACTTGAGATTGTGGCTTCGCCTCCCCTTATTTCAAAACCTCCTCTTCATTATTTTCACTTTAGCGCTACACTTTTTATTTATATTGTCTACACAGTCCCAGTCGTTCTGTAGTGTTGGCAGCTGTTTCCACTTATTAGATAGGCGCGGTATTTTACTAACCATTGTCTATGCTTCCATCATTTTAGCATATTTTGGCCAAACTGGTGGAGCAACAGAGGCCTTGCTGATTAACATGGGAAGTATTTACAAGAGGTTAAATATTATTCAGAAATCTCACCCAGAACACCAACAATATTGTAAAGTTCCAAGTGAGCATCCATGACAATGCTATAAACATAATTTTAAAGTGTATGTAAACTCTAGCATTCAACTTTTTATATGGTCTGTTAAATATACAATTGAAAGTATTTCGTTATATCTGTTCAATATACTGTATACAATATTAAGGAATACTTTTGATCCTACCAGATAACCAGTGATACCCTAGTCACTCTACAGTCTTATCTCTGACAATGTTATTAACCCTGCCCTGTCATGCTCTCTGTAAACTACAGAATGCCTTACTCCTATGCAGTGTTTTTTTTTCTCAGAGAATAGGTGCAGGTACTCCCCCCTTCCAAGTCACCTCTTGTCTCCTCCGCCTACCCACCTCCAAGCATCATCCCTGATCCCCTGCAGCCAGCTACAATAGATTCCCCTCATCAACAAAAGATAACCCCAACAACAATAGACCTCCAACAGCAAAATACCCCCTAGTAGCAATAGATCCACCTCAGCAACAATAGACCCCCGCTAGTAATAACGGATCTCCCAGCAGTCAGCATTAATAAACCCTCCAGCAGCAAGCAACCATAGACCCCTCCCCCAGCAGTAAATCCCTCCAAGCAACATAAGACCAAAAAGCAGCAATAGATCCACCACCAGCAACGATAGACCCCCAGCGACAATAGATCCCCGAGTAGCCAGCAACAACAGACCCCCCCGAACACTCCACCATCCCTTACCACTACATACATTTAGTGTTGGAGATGCTGGCACTGCGTTCCCCGTGTTCTTGTTGAAAAAACTTTGCTCCTATGTTATTAAGATAAGGCGATGTAGGGATGCTCTGTAGTCTTATCCAGGGTGGCAACACTGCTCCTCCATAGATGTACTACGTTGGGTGAGTGTTGTCAGCCTAAGACAGCAAGTGTGTTACTGGTAAGACGCCAGGTGAAAATAAAGAGAAAAAATGCCTGATAAAAAAAAGCATACATCTATACTGTACAATGAATCACTGTGTATAGAAAACCACCTCTTATCTCTGATGAAAATTTTCAATGCAAAGTGCTAGTGTGTAAACTTACAGTACCAAGCTTAAAGACTTCGAAGACATCACAGTCAGCCTGTTGGGTGATAAGAAATCAGATCACATTACTGCGGCTTAAACAAAAAGCTCCTTCTGAATATATACAGCACCTGATAGGGACAGTGGGCTGTATAGTTCACCTAAAGTGTCACCTGCAGATGAAATGTAATATAGCCGTTTGATCAGATGTAATGCTGCCCTGTGAGGGACATTATGTGTAATATAACATATGAGTCTAATAAATGGTGACACACCAGTTTCCCTGTTATTTACAAAGATTCTTTGGACAAGATTAGGACCAGCCAATAAAAATTCTGATTTAGCTGTAGCACAAATTTAATAGAAGATAAATTTTATAGTAAATAAAAGCAAGCATGTTTTGATAGCCATAATGGTAACTGCCGGTTCACACAGGGGCAACACGACTTGCAGGCCGACTCACAGAGGCGACCTGCACACGACTTTAGCGGCGACTTGCAAAACGACTTCTGTATAGAAGTCAATGCAAGTCGCCTGAAGTCGCCCCAAAAGTAGTACAGGAACCTTTTTCTAAGTTGGAGCGACTTGAGTCACTCCTATTAGAACGGTTCCGTTGTACAGAAGGGGACGCGACTTGTCAGGCGGCTAAGTCGCCTGACAAGTCATCCCTGTGTGAACCGGGGCTTAATTAGGCTCTAAATGCTACAATTATTTCTTGTGATGATCAGAATGTATTATTGGACAGTGGACACATTTATATCCCGAGTATTAGCTAGTCTGGCTGCATATTCTAGGATACAACGAGCCTATACTGAGTGTCAGAGGGAAACTATAATGGTTATGGGTCAAATATATGTTATTTTTCTTTTTTAAAGTGTACTTATACATACAACTTTTGTTGTAATACCATAAAATAACATACAAATTAAGCATTAGGTTCAATGAAATGTATAAAATATGCACTGTAGTTAAACAAAACACAGGCTTGTCTTACCACCAGATTTGTGTACTTGACTGCGAATGTTGTAATTTTTGCAACCATTTGCTCTTGCTGTGGAAGTAAAATGCAATCAGTTAAATATGCAGGAGAGGAATTCTGCTTATGATGGAATCTCATAAAATGTTTTATATAATATAGCTTATAGCATCACAACACTGTAGTCCTTGTTCATTTCTAGACATGTGCAATTCGTTTAATTCCGAATTCGTTTTTTAACGAATTTAGAAAAAATTTGTTAATTTAGAAATCGAATTTCCAAATTTTTCAGAATATTCGGAAATGCGAAAATTGGAAAATTCCAAAAATAAGAATGAAAATCCGAAAATCCAAAAGAACGAAATACCGAAAATTCAAAAACCCGAAAATTCAAAAACCCGAAGATTCGAAAAATCTGAAATAATAACTAACTAATAATAACTTAACCATTACTAACTATTAAAGTATAGGTATTTGAAGTTCCTTTCAAAATTGGTTGTTAGTGAATGTAACAAATACGAATTTATCTGAAGTTACGAATTATCCGTAATAACGAATGCGTAGCTAAACACGTAACAAATTAATACCTTTTGAAAACAAGAAGGATTGGTGACAGATGTTATTTAAAATGACAGGGTTGCATAGAGTTTGTTAGTTACATTGATCCAGGCATATTAAAAAGTATAATATGAATATACATCAATAGTTAGACGTAAGTACTTATTGAACGACATAGACTATAGACATGTTGCACATTGTGTTCAGTCATACATAATGACATACATTTTTGGCAGGATCAACATGAATGGAACACGTGTTATACATGGAATATATTTTCCACTTACCAAGTATGATTCTGAATCTGAGCATCGCCCGGCACACAAAGCTGCCCGGGCTATGTAACCCATGGCGGCTTACTGTGCGGGCACAGTCACTATACAGCCTGTGACTGTTCCCCACATTGCGACCCCAGCGGACATGCGCAGTCCGCTGGGGAAGCTTGCTGTGTCGGCGGGTGAAGTGGGCGGCCTCACTCTGACGTGCGTGCGGGCGCGCACTTAGCCTGGGGGGCCATACATGGCAAAATCCTGTCTCCTCTTCCTCCCACACTATCAGCTGTTGCAATTACCAGCAAGAGCTGATTGGTAAGAATAGGGTTTTTATACTGATAGCATGTCAGCGCGCCGGATGTCTATCACACTCTGCTGTATGACACCGGTCTGTGCTGTTAGAAGTTTGCTTATCTTTGGAACATTCAGGTAAGACATCTTCTTTGTTCCTTGATTGTTACCACTCCACTTATGTGCTACCTTAATGTCATAGGAAAAAATGGGGGAAATAACTGCGCTACGGTGAAATACATAAACAGTAACAATTACAGCTGCGATTCATCTATGTAACACAAACACAGTGTAATTAAATGAGAAAAAAAGAGGGGTTGAATCGCGCTAGAACGGATTGGTGATCATACACATGACCAAACCAAATGATTAGAACTGAGTGAAGAGTTCCCCTTTAGTGCATTCATAATGAAATTCAAAACACATATCAAATTAATAATAGATCCAAAATGAAAAAGTTCAAAGTAATGAATAAGAGTCCATATACAAAAAATGGGTCACCCAAGTGATATAAAAGTATATAAAAGAAACTCGAAAAGGTTCCAAAAAACATGAATTCTTGCTGTAAGAAGAGAAAAAGTGTGCTTGTTCCACCACCATAAAATAAGACTGGCTGCTTACCAGAAACTCATGATCCCCCATTACAGAGGATCAGAGAGAGCTGTTTATCAATACTGATTCGAACCACGACCAATGGATCAGAGGCCTTATACCGAGATGAGACATCAAAGACTTTGGGATCAAGCTAGGGATGTTCACACTGACAGGTACTCAGACATCAGCCCACAGCATTACGGATATGGTCATGAAAGGAAAAAAGGCTCCATATAGTGTAAAATCGTTGACTTTATTTGAATAAGTAAAAAGTTAAACTCACATGTTAGTAGACAATAGTAGGCATATAGTGTAGTCTGGAGCGCCGGCTGGAAGCTCACAGACAGCCCGTCCTACTGGAAACAACAGCAGCAATGGGAGGTGATGAGAACACGTTGCTCTGCCCTACGCAGCGTTTCGTGATAGAGTCACGTCATCCAGGGGCACGGGTGGTGCGTCTCGTTACCTCACCTTATAGTACAAAGAGCCTGACCTTAGCCTCGCTTTGAATTCCGCTCCATCGGCGGACTTGCGCAAAAGGTCAAAAAGTCCCAAGCGCTGATTGGTGTCTCACTTAACCAAGCCTCACTATGGAACGCTGCTCCATCAGCGAGCCTACCCAGGTCGAATAATCTCAAACACTGAGTGGTGTCAAGTGCGCAAGTGTGTACACAATCAATGGGGAAAAGGACTTATACATGAATGGCAAAATCCCGCTGGCTGGAAGTGGGTGTAAGGTCAGGTGTCTGGGAACCATAAAACTCGTATAGAGATAGGTACCCCAAAAGTGCAGTAAAATGTCAACAAGGTACTAAAAAATTATCAAGTCAGCCAGTACGATCCGTGTCACAGACCGGACATGAATTGATTTGAGCATAGGGGGACATTCTAAAAATAAAATGGACAATGGCCACCCAGTGGCCATATTAAAAAATACAAAATAAAATAAACCATAGGTAATAGAACTGTGAATCCATACGAACACACAGAAGTCATACCTATATTATATAAATAAAAATCAAGGCAGAGAGAGGGGCCTCAATGTAGTCCTAACAAATTGGTCCCGTCTACCAGCACGTCCCGTGTCACAGATCGGACCATGCTTATAAAAGACATAAGGAGACATGTCAAAAAAAGCACAATGGCCACCTAGTGGCCATATTAAAATTGACACAGCACTATAGAACCATGTCAAAGGACAAATCCCAATGGATGTATTAGATCAAATGAAACCAATAAACCTAATCGTAACTGTAATAGGACTATAGTCCCACAAATTCATCTTAAGGGAAATTTTGATAGGAAAAACGTTATACCAAATCGAACTGGAGTGGAACTAATAAGATTGAAAAACATTCCAAAAATGGATCCCAAAAGACAGATTAATAATATTTTTTAATAGTATTTTTATTATTTTTAAGTAGGGGTCAGGTGGGCCATTGGAGGGTAATAGAAATGAAGGACGGTATGTTTACCCCACCACCTCATTAATAGGGCTATCTAGATGTTCTAGATGGATGGGTCAAAGCATAGACCTTCACAAAAAATTCACCAAGGGCACAGTTTGAACATCGAAATGCAATACCATCTTCAAGACACAACACATCCGAGTACCTAGAAGATTGGGCTGCCCACATCCTATATATTGGTTAATGGCAAAAAAATGTGCCCCTCCTTAGGAGTTATTAATAAAAGGCATTCACATCTACGTCCACGTTCATGTCGTATGGTACATAGCTTTTGAGCCTGTGGATCCAGGACATCTCACTCTTGGAGATCTCCCTGACCAACAGGCTACCTCGCCAATGTGGTCTATACTTAATCAATACCCACAAACAGGGTATTAGAGGGGTCCCTGTTATGTACCTGGTCGTAGTGTCTGGACACAGGGTGCTTGTCATAACCTCTCTTTATATTCCCTATGTGTTCATTCAGACGAACCCGCAATGCCCTTTTGGTCCTCCCCACATACTGAAGCCCACAGGGGCACTGTGAGAGATAGACCACCCCTACCGAGGTGCATGTAATAAAGGGTTTGACATCATATGATCTTGAAGTGCTAGTAGATGTGAACTGGGTAATTCGCCTAGCTCTATTGGCGTTTAGAAAGCAAACTTGGCATTTTCCACATTTGTAATAGCCAGTGAGATTTTGAAGAAAGTTGCGATTCTCGCATGGAGGATCTTGGCCAGAGGGAGCTACTCTAATCCCAAGGGAGGCCACCCTCCTAAAGACCACTCTGGGTCTAACTGGCAAGATCGAGCTCAAGACTCTGTCACTACCCAGCAGGTGCCAATGTTTCTGTATCCATTGTTTAATATTGCGATGTTGTACCGAGTAGGTGGTAATAAACGGCACAACATCTGATACAGCAGCATTATGTCGGGGTACATCGGACAGAAGTGAAAGTCTGTCTCTGTCTCGTGCCGTTTTCACGGCCAGAGACAGAGATGCACGATCATACCCCTTCTCGATGAACCTATCCATGAGAATGGATGCTTGTTCATCAAAGGTGTTAATATCTGAACAATTACGTCTCAGGCGTAAAAATTGGCCCTGTCAATGTCATACTAAAATGCTATCTAAAATTAAAAGAATGCTGTTATCCTATTTTGGTAAACTAAAGTAATTGAGAGTATCATTAAGGGCATTCTACTAGGGATCAGTGCTTTTTCATTTCCCAGTAATTGGTAACAAATTATAATAAACAAATCTACCCTGTTTCTAAAGGTTACAGCTAAACAATAAACATGTTAGTGCATCTGTGATATCTATATATAAGATTTTAAAAAAAATTCAAAAAGTACCAATTAACTACTAAACTAAACGTACCAATTTTTCATTTGTTGCTTTCATAGTTACTCCTTATGCCCCGTACACACGGTCGGATTTTCCGATGGAAAATGTCCGATCGGAGCGTGTTGTCGGAAATTCCGACCGTGTGTGGGCTCCATCGGACATTTTCCATCGGATTTTCCGACACACAAAGTTGGAGAGCAGGAGATAAAATTTTCCGACAACAAAATCGGATCGTGTCAATTCCGACCGTGTGTGGCCTGTTCCGACGCACAAAGTGCCACGCATGCTCAGAAGAAATTCCAAGACGGAACAGCTCGTTCTGGTAAACTTAGCGTTCATAATGGATACAGCACTTTCGTCACGCTGCAATGTTAAAAATGGTTTAATACAGCGCACTCTCTTCTTCTTTATAATGTGACAAGAATTAAGTAGTTTTGCTGCTCATATTCACACACACTTCTCACAAAGTTTTATTTGTGTTTTTTTATTGGTATTCCCTGAATATATTGTTATTAGTTGTCACATCTGACATAATTTTTTTTTTTTATTTAATATTTTTTGGGATTTTAAGACTTTTTTTTAATTTAATGTTTGTATTTTTTCAAAGGCTGATCTTTGTTCAATGCTATTTTTATTTTTACTCCAGAATATTTTTGTGTGTGTTTTGTGTGTCAAGTTACCCCAACACCATTGATATCTTTTATTATTTAATCTCAAGGAGATTGTTTGTTGTTGGTGTCCCTTGTTCATTTCACATTGTATATTTGAAATGTACCTGAATCCTCACAAACAAACTGTCCTTTTTGAAGTAAAACACATAGGAGAGTATAATTCAAAACAAAAATCCTTTATTAAGGTATCAGAACCAAACAAAGAGGAAGGCAACACTGGATCAACAGGAGAAATTAGCGAAGCCTGGGACCCCCACGGCAGACATCAATTCTTGAACATCAAAATTGGTGGCCTGAGGAGTCCATATGTAAGGGAGGGCAGTCTGGTCCAGAATTCGCAGAGATCCGGATAGCAGCAGATGACATCTGTGTCCCCAGGCAGTGGTACCACAAGAGGCTGCATTTTTTGGCCGACCAGACTGGATCCAGGGTCCTCACTTTCTGGTCTTCCTTTCACGCTTCCTTCCGGGCTGTGGCTGTGCAGTTGGAGATGTGGCAGGGGGGGGGGGGGGGGGAGTAGGACCTGGAGGAGGACTGGGAGGACCTGGAGGAGAACCTGCAGGAGGAGGAGGAGGACCATCGCAAAGGTGTGTCTGAGCTGTAAATTGGCCCCTCATACCTTTGTTAAGAGCCTCCGATATGAGCGCCTCACACATGACTTGTTGGCCCTCCTCAATCCTCTGCATTTTATATGCAATGACGGCAGCAATGTCCTCCTCCACTGTGTGTGGTGCTCCCAGGACCTCTGTAGCCCTCCAAAAGAGTCCTCTGGTAGCCTCCTCTAGGGCACTCCTCCTACTGCCACTTTCTCTTTCCGGGGGGGTGGAGGGACCTGCAGATCAACCAGCCAGCCGGCTCGGCCCGGCCACCTCCTGGCTGAAACTTCCCTGTGTATGAAAAAGGGACATGGTTGTAATGTTTTGCATCATCAATCACAATCCTAAATTAGTACTCCCAACTAACATCTAGTTAACATCATTGGGGGGCGTGTCCAAGATGGCGACCGGAGCGGACGTGCAGTAAGATAGCTCCGCTGCCTTCCCGGCCAAAAAACCTGCTTCCCTGCAGATTATCACCCCTGACTGCCCAAACTGAGTTCCGATCCGCGGTGGAGACCGGTGGGACCCTGGGGGAGACGTTGGGTCACGCTCCGCGGACCCCACGGAAGGCGCCTGAGACCCGCCGCAGCTGAGCCTGCTACTAGGCCCGAAATCCCGCTCCCGGCCTGCAGTCCTCCGTCCCGGTGACCGACGGACACAGACTTAAGAGAAACGGGTGACCCAAGACGAGGGAAGGTAGGACGTGAGGAGAGACACCGCGGCGCGGCCCGCGGCCCCTGCAGAGGTCGCCTTGGCCCCGCTGCTGATTTACCTGACTCCCCTGTCTCTAGGCCTCAGACCTTACTACACTACAGCCCGCTCCCTGTGTGCGGCCCCACAGGCTGAGGTGGAGGTGGAGGGAGGTATGCCCAAGGGGAAGGGTGCTATATCAGCCCGCAAGCCCCAGGACAGTGTCCCAGGTACCCCCACAAGGAACCCACGTTCTGCTAAGGGCTCTAAAATGGCGGCGCAACAGGAGGACATAGAACAGGCTCCTCTAGAAAGGGAACAGGAGCAATCTAACTTTGAGGCACTTATGCAGGCTATCACTAACTGCCAATCAACCCTCACAGGGAAAATTGAACAAATGCAGCTGGATATTAGCCTCATACGAAGGGACATGGACACATTTAGAAACCGCTTATCTGAGGCTGAACGCCGTGTGGGAGATGCAGAGGATGTATTGCAAGATCACACGGTCTCACTTCGCACGCTACAGACAAAAATTAAGGCCCTTGAAACTCGTGCAGAGGATGCCGAAAACCGAAATAGGAGGAACAACCTCCGTATAGTGGGTCTCCCAGAAGGTTCTGAGGGTGCTGAGCCCACATCATTCACGGAAAAACTCCTGCGTGAATTACTGCCACAAGCGGTTTTCTCAGATGTCTTTGTGGTGGAGAGGGCACATAGAATGCCTGCTACCCGGGGGCCCCCGGGAGCTCCTCCACGCACGTTTATTCTGAAATTGCTGAACTTTAGAGATCGGGACCTTGTTCTCCGTGAATCTAGAAAGATCGAGCAACTACGCTACGAAGGGGCTAAACTAATGATCTTCCCAGATTTCTCCATTGATACACAAAAGCAGAGACGTTCATTTGACCAAGTAAAAATGAACCTACGCAACAAGAAAATAAAATACAGTATGCTATTCCCGGCGAGGCTGAGGGTCCAGGATGGAGAGAGGGTGCGCTTCTTTACCTCCCCTGAGGAGGCATCACAGTGGCTGGAAACCATTCAGAGACACTGATAAGCTGCTTTAGCTACAAGATTGTACAGATCAAAAAAGCAGAAAGGGGGGAGAGACAGATCATTTCTATTGTCCGTCCTTAACAAAGAGATTCCCCCCCCTGATGTTATCACCGAGGAGGCTTGCGAGTGAGGAGGGAAACAAGTTCAAGATAAGTGCCCCCGGAGAACTTTGTTTGTCTCTCCGGGTGAAGTTGACTCTTTTATTCTGCAGGGAACATTTATCCTTCACAAGCTGGGGGAGGTTCGGTCCCCTTTTTGTTCACAACCTCAATTGGCAGTTGCCATGAACGTTTTTGGGAATGAAGCACACCGAGGTTTGGGGGGTGGTGCGGGGTGGGGGGGTGGGGGGACGGATGGGGAGCACAAGTTCTTGCTCCAAGTTGAGACTTTTGAATTTTTTTTCTTTTCCTTTCCTTTGTCGTTGCTACATATACATAATCTGCTGTGTTACTATGCACTATATTGAAGAACAAGGCTATTTGCATATGTGTCCACTAGATGGCATGAGAGGTCTATTGTCTAGCTCTATATATACAACATGTATGATGTCTTTGATCTCTTCTTTTTTTTTTTTTTTTTTTTTCTCTTTCTTTTTTCTCCTCCTTAAACTTACAATGACCCTGAAAAGGGTTGATTATCAACCTGCTGTTATTATTTACAGTAACTTAATGCCACCATTGACAGTACTGTCATGGAATGTTAGAGGACTAAATTCCAAAATTAAACGATCCCTGGTTTTTAATTTCCTGAAAAAATATAACCCGCATATATGTCTGCTACAGGAGACACACCTGGTGGGGGGCAGGACGCTGGCACTGCGGAAACCATGGGTCGGTGCGTATTACCATTCGACCTATTCCTCATATTCCCGGGGTGTCAGTGTCCTAATTCACAAGTCGGTGGGATTTACATTGTTGGATCTCCATCTAGATCCAGATGGCAGATATATAGCTATACATGCAATGTGTGATAGAGTGGAGTTACTCATAGTAGGGATATATATCCCCCCCCCTGCCACGGTGGAGATCCTTAAAAAAATTACTCCGATATTGGCTCAATACCCTTCAGCTGGGATAATTATAGCAGGAGACTTTAACATGACCCCAGATCCAGACCTAGATAGAATGGGTGTGGGGCCATCCGGGGTGACCCCCTTAGCACTGTGGGCTGACAACTACGGATTTACAGATGTCTGGAGAATGAGGCATCCGGATGTGAGGCAATACACATGCCACTCTGCGGCGCATGCCTCCTTCTCTAGGATAGATCTGATATACTCCTCTGGATCTCTCCTCCCCAGAATACTTGAGGTAGATATTCTGCCTCGGGGCATTTCAGACCACGCTCCCCTCCTATTAAAAATGCAGACGGACTCCCCCGTTGCCAATATTCTTTGGCGACTATCGGGGCTCTGGATTGCGGATGAGAGGGTGGTCCCCCTGGTGGAGGGCGAATTGGAAATTTACTGGAAGATCAATGAGGGTACAGTCCCTCCCCCTACGCTCTGGGATGCCTTCAAGGCCTACACTAGGGGGCAATATCAGACGGCAATTGGGAGGGTCAGGAAAGATACCCGACTGGCGTTAGAAGAAGCTGAAAAAAAAGTACTCCTTTTAGAAAAAGAATATGTGCACACGAGAAACGTATTAACATATGATACTATGCAATCCTTACATAGAGAGATCTCTCTTCTGCGGATTGAGACCACTAGAAAGCAGCTGATGGCTCAATCGCAGAGGATCTTCGAGCAGGGGGAGAAGACGGGTAGGATGCTAGCCTGGTTGGCCAAGGAACGTTCACCTTCCATGCATATAGCCCATATTAAGGACGACGAGGGCATGATCCACTCAGACTCCGGGGATATTAATAGGCAATTTACACAATATTATCAACAATTATATACCTCCAGGGTCTCCTTTGATGAGGAAGATCTGTGTGCATTCTTAGATCAGATAGATTTTCCCCAACTGACCACAGAGGCTAGAAACAAATTAGAGGAACCAATCACTCTTAAAGAGGTCCAGCTAGCAGTGACATCTCTCCAGTCGGCAAAAACCCCGGGCCCTGACGGCCTACCCGCAGAATTTTACAAGGCAAATAAAGACCTTCTTAACCCTATCTTTCATAAACTGCTCCTCAGAATGCTAAAAGAGGGCTCCCTCCCTCCCTCAATGTCGGAGGCGGTGATTGTAGTCATAGCTAAACCCAACAAAGACCCCACGTTGTGCTCGTCCTACCGTCCCATATCACTTTTAAATGTGGATGCCAAAATAACTACCAAGATCCTAGCAAACAGACTTAACTCAGTTATTTTATCAATCATACATGGCGACCAGAGAGGTTTTATGCCAGGTAAGGGCACTGACATAAACCTACGCAGGCTATACACTAATATCTCACACGCGGAGGGGTCTCAGTCCCGAGGTGTAGTGGCCTCCTTAGATGCCGAGAAGGCCTTCGATTCAGTTGAATGGAGGTTCCTGTGGAATGTACTGCAGCGATTCAATTTTGGCCCTCGGTTCATTTCATGGATAAAATTGCTCTACTCACACCCCACAGCTAGAGTCCGTACAAATGGGCAGCTCTCTCCCCCATTTTCTCTAGAGAGAGGGACCAGGCAGGGGTGCCCATTGTCCCCGGGCTTGTTTGCCCTAGCCATCGAGCCTTTAGCTATTTTGCTTAGAACGTCCCCGAAGCTTGGGGGTATAAAGGTGGGTCCGTTGACTGAAAGACTTTCCCTATATGCTGATGACGCGCTGCTGTATCTTCCAGATGCGTCGGCATCGCTGTCATCAGCCCTGGAAATTATTAATCAATATGGATCTTTCTCGGGCATTCGGATCAATTGGTCCAAATCCATCATATTTTCATTATCTCCGGGAATACCGGATGTTGACCCTTCCAATCCTCTCGTGTTGGTCTCTAAGTTCAGATACCTGGGGATTGAGGTCCAGAGAGACCCAAACATGTATCTAACAGACAATGTATATCCAATTCTCCACCAGCTTACCGCCCGGTGTCAGGCCTGGAGGTCCCTCCCGCTATCACCAGTAGGTAGGGTTAACTTGTTAAAGATGACGTTCCTCCCCAAATTCCTATATGTATTTCGTAATACCCCGGTCCCTATCCCCAAATCTTTTTTTGATAAACTAGATCAGGTTGTCAGCTCATTTGTATGGGGGGGATCTGCCCCTAGAGTAGCGCGAACCACCCTTCAGCTCCCCTTAACGATGGGAGGCCTCGCACTCCCCTGTTTTCGAAAATACTACTGGGCGGCAGTCATAGTCACTGTCCGGTGGTGGTTCTCCCAGCCGAAATCTAACCCCTCACTTAATCTTGAGGCAGCAATAATGGGTTCGTACTCGGCTCTGAGTAATTTAGTCTTCAGAGGGGTCAAGACACATAAAGGTATGCCAACACCGATGCGTACGACAGTAACAGTATGGGAACAGATGTCCAAAAAGATTGCAGACCCTGCTACTATTTCCCCTCACACGCCGTTATGGGGTAACCCAAAACTAAAACATTTACAAACAGTCCCAGACCCAGCTTTATGGGCGGGATATGGAATAAAAACAATACAGCAGGTATGGTCTGGGGATGGAGTTACCCCATATGACACTCTTAAAACTGATTTTCAACTTCCCTCTAAAATGTTTTTTCGATATTTACAATTGAGACATGCAGTGAGGGCCCAATACCCAGGCGGTATTACTTTACGGTCACATGGGGTAGAAAGGCTTCTTATTTCTAAACACCTAGACCGAACTCTGTCATCCATATACAACCAAATTCTAACTGACGAGCAGACTGGAGAGATGGGCCTGTATGATAGGTGGAGGGGGGACGTTCCGGACTTGGCACCAGATGACTGGGAAGAGGGCCTACAGCAATACATTCCTCTTATGATATCGGCAAGGGATAGATTCATACAGTTGAAGTTCATTCATAGAGTATATTACACGCCACAGAGGTTAGCTAGAATATACCCGACGCAAACAGATAGATGTCCGAAATGTATGGGGGAGCTGGGTACGTTTATCCATGTAGTATGGGAATGCCCGCTTATACAAAAATTCTGGACTGAGGTGGTGGAAACGATTAACGCAGTAGGTAATCTAAATATTCAGAGAAATCCGATTATTTTACTCCTTGGGGTATGTGATAATGTTATACCTAGTGTGCACAAACGATTATTTGTATTCTATGCCTCATTTTATGCCAGGAAGGCTATCCTCCTTAAATGGAAACAACCTGACCCTCCTACGGTAACCCAATGGAGGGGTATAGTAGACTCTGTTCTGCCACTCTATAAAGCCACCTATATCAACCGTAAATGCCCCAAGAAATTCTCCAAGATCTGGGGAGCCTGGGCTAAGCAGTAGTAGGGTTTGGTAACGACCAGCTCAATCAAAATATCCGTCTATTTCATGTTGCCCTCCCCTCTCTCCCTCCCTTTCTCCCCCCCCCCCGCCCCCCCCCCCCTTCCTCCCTTGGCCCTTCCCTTCCCCCCCCCCCCTCCCTTCCCCCTTTTGTCTGATCCTTCATCACAGACACATTAATACTTAGTGAGGAAATGATTGACAAATGGATAACATATTGATTGTTTACTGTGAGTTAAACTAACGTAGAAGGAAAAGTGGGAATATTGGTATAAATGACATAAGAACTCCTTCCTCTGGAAAGGAGGATACATAAGCAATAATAACACAACAAACTGTATATTATGACTCTGTAATGTATTACTAGAAACTATGCAACTGTATATAGAAATATAGCTGGAAATGTGCAGTAACAATATATTCTTTATATTCTTTGTAAATATCTTTGTATGTTGAATACTCTCCGGTTGGAGACAAATAAAAACTTTTCTGTTAGTTAACATCATTGATTGGACAAGCAGAAATATTTAGAGGAATGCTATACCTGACTCAATCTGGGCTCTTCCACATGTGGCCTGGAAGGCCCAGGTTGGGCGTCAGAAGCCTCAGCCGGGAGGGAAGAAAACGCGGAAGGAAGACTGGAGAGGGATGGCCTGGGTTCAGTCTGGCCTGCCAGAAAATGCAGCCTGTCATAGTACCACATCCTGGGCACATAGATGTCATCTGCTGCTCCGGATCTCTGTGAATCCAGGACTTTCTTGCGCTCCCTTAGATATGTACTCCTCAGGCCACCAATTAATTTCTTTAAATAGGTGATGTCTGCCGTGGGGATCACCTGCTTCACAATTTCACACAATTGCTCCAGTGCTGCCTTCCTCTTTGCTTGGTTCTTGTAATGGGGGTGTTTAATCTCCCACAGACAGGGCAGCTCCCTTAACATATCTACGAATACTGACATGAAGTCATTATCTTTCATTAGCATATCCATGTTCACTGCAAGACACAACACAAGACAAAGCCTAATGTCAGACAAAACTCTCCTAATCTTGTTACAATATAGGCCTCAATGTAGAAGCAGTATAGGCACAAGTTTGTCTCTTACCTTCGTTCTTACGATCGGCGCGTCCAATGCTCCTTCCTCCGCTCACAGATCGTATATAATACGCACGCGTGTTACGCTTTATACACACTGCGCATGCGTGTAACTCCGCCCGCCCCTGACATTCTTTCTAGTCTATTCCCCGCCCCCTTTCGTTCGGCGCAGTGGGGGAAGAGCACATGGCGGAGTCACAGCAGGTGCGTGATAATTGCAGGAACGAGGAGAAGGAGGAGGAAAGCCCGGATCCGGACACGTCCCGATCCAGAAGGAGACGTTTTAAGGCCACAAATATGTCCTTTGGGGAGATGTTGGAGATGGTCGACATCATGAAGAAGTCCGACTATGACGGAAAGTATGGGCCGTACCCCAACCCCAATATCAGAAAGGCCAAGATCATGGCGAAAGCGATCAAAAGTCTGCACAAGAATTTCGGGGTACGAAGATCTAAAGATCAGCTCAGGAAGCGGTGGTCGGACCTGAAGTTGAGAGAGCCAGAGCAGTACCGAAAGATCCGGAGAGTGCTGCAAAAAAGTTAATAGTTGTGCTGTGTTCCTATTCTTTCTGTCTTTATTCCGTTCGTGCTGCTCCATATGCTTTTATTAATTGTAACGTTTAAAAGGGCAACTTTAATGTTCATGGGCCCATTATTCGTTCGTATCAAACATTTTTCTTTCGGCCTCTAAAACACCATTGTTTAGGCCATATGCATTTTCCCACATTTTTTTTGGGCCTACTTGGATGCCAAATATTTGTTTGTGTAGATGGGTTTGTTACTAGAATGAAATGCAAACTAGATTCTGTGTAAGGAGAGGACACTCAGCAGTTGTTTTCACATCTGGACACTGGAGCACTAGTGTGGGACCCCAGAACACCATTTTTAGTAGGGGGGCCACACAGGTGCTCCAGTGTATACTATAGGGGGGTCTCCATCTGTGAAGCTTGTACTAAACAGGTAAAGTATTGCAGCTTGACAAAGGGCAATAAAAAAATTACATCTTGGAACTCTGCCAAAATAGACAATTGTACCCAACTTCCAAGCAATGTTTCCTATTTCTAGTTCTGCCATCAAATATCTGTATGCCAATTATACCATTTTTTTGTTTTACATAGGGGAGAAAAGACTCGGAGGACACCCCTCATCCGAGGAGACCACAGACCCCCCACCTCTGGAAGAAGGGGAACCAACACCAACCCAAGAAGAGCAGGAGGAAGAAGAAGATGTGGTGGAAATTGGCACCACAACAGGTGAGTGTCTGCGACCACAGACTCAGGTAAGAGATGGATGGTGGCAGATTTTTGATACCTGTTTTTGTTTTGTTTCTCTCTTTTTAGGTGATCGTGATCCAGATCCTTTCACATCTGAAAGTGCCCAGATCCTGATCGGGGAGATCATGGGGTGTAATGTAGAACTGCAAAACATACAGCAAAAAATCAATGATGTGATAAAAAAAAAAACAACATCATTGATGTTTTGGGGCGAATTTAAAACCCCACAAAATCACTTTTTGGATTGTGGTCCAATCTTTTAAAACTTTTTGCAATGTTTTGAAAAGCCAAATTTGGAGGATGCACACAGTGTGCCAACATGTGCTATCTGCCATCACGGGAGATCAATGGACGCGTTTTGGGGGTGCAACCCCTTCCTCAATTATAAAGTAGCGTTGAGGAAGGGCTTGCTCCCCCAAAAACACGTCCCTTGATCCCCCCTGATGGCAGCTAGCACATGTTGACATTCGGAAATTGGTGTGCATCTTCAAAATTGGGCTTTTCCAGGGGTGATTTCCCCCCATCTGAACGCTATATCAAACCCAGTTCCTAAATACTGATGTCTGATATAGCCTTCAGGTTTTACCTAATGTGAACTTTGTAAGTTCAAGTTTTTTGGCTTTCTTGTTGGTTTTACACAGGCCTGTTTTATCTTAAATGGACATTTTGATTTTTGATAATGCTACTCCAAAAATTGTTATACAACAAACATGTTGGTTTGTTTTAAAAACCTTTGATAAATGCACATGTGATTGTGCAGGTATAAAAAAGTTGGTTACTCAAGAATGTGTGGATTATTGTCTCAACACTACAACACTTTTGGGGTGATGTAATTGCTGTTTTCAGCAAAAATGGGGGTTATTTCCTAAGGGCAAATCCTCTTTGCACTACAAGTGCAGTTTCAGTGCAGTTGCAAGTGCACTTGTAGTGAAATGTGTTTTTGCATTTAGGAAATAACAGCCAACAGTGCTTTGTATAATAAGGTTACACAATCACGACATTTTCTGGACTCACATTTCTGTCAGGGTCAGCTAAAACAAACACAAGCAGTAAATGTCCACAAAGAATTTCTTTTTATTTTATTATAAAAAGGCTTCACAGATTATCTGGCATATTGATAGCCCCCGTACCCGCAAAGAACTCCAGGTAGCATAACCGGACATCACGGGCACTCAGGGAGGGCAAGCCAGGACGGCCACTTTCAAGCGCCGTCAGTGTGGTTTGATGTATGATTCCGGCCTCAGGCCCAACTGAGCCAGCATAGTTGGCCGAATGTTTCCTTAAAAAGTTATGGAGAACACAGGACGCAAGTATAATATGGTTCAGTTTATACTCCGCCATATGGATGGGTGTCAGAAATAGGCGGAACCGGCTGGCTAGGATTCCAAATGTGTTCTCCACCACTCTTCGGGCTCTGGCCAGCCGGTAATTAAAAACCCTCTGTTCCGGGGTGAGGGTCCTCATTGGGAATGGCCGCATCAGGTGGTCCCCCAGCGCAAACGCTTCATCAGCAACGAACACAAATGGGAGTCCTTCCACATTGTCCTCTGGAGCTGGCAAGTCCAAGCTGCCATTCTGGAGACGCCTGTAGAACTCCGTCTGGGTGATGACTCCACCATCGGACATCCGGCCATTCTTCCCCACGTCCACATACAAGAAGTCGTAATTAGCAGACACCACCGCCAACATCACTATACTATTGAACCCCTTGTAATTATAATAGTACGACCCCGAGTTGAGTGGTGGGACGATGTGGATGTGTTTCCCATCAATTGCCCCTCCGCAGTTAGGAAAGTCCCACCGCTCGGCAAAGTGGGAGGCCACAGTCTGCCATTCCTGTGGCGTGGAAGGAAACTGTTGAGGAAAAAACAATAAACATTACTATTTTTACTCTGAAACTTGGCAAGCAGATTATACACAAACATTATGGGGCAACCTCCAGATAGCATTTATTAAGGGGAATTTAACAACGCCAAAGTATAAAGGTACACCTATCATATCCCCCCCCCCCCTCTCATGGGCCATTTCTAACATTATACGGGGGGGAGCTCTTGGACAGGTAACCCTCTTCACTTCATTGAGAGATGAATGCCTAAATAATGGGTATTACTTTGAACAGACCCTCCTTAGTTACATTATTGGCAGACCACTGGACAGGTAAGAAGTGTCATAATACAAAGATAGAAATACACACTGTACACATTTGAGGACATTTGGACATTCTGCTATTACCTATCAAGATAATAATAGGATCCCAAAACTTTAAACAGTACCATTTGAAAGTATACAGGCAGGCCCTTGCACTACATGCTTTGGGGAATTCATCCATACATCTGAGCACTAAAGAGATGGGTATAGTGTGTATGGGTTTGGCAAAGTCAGCAGATAGATGATTGAGGATAGATAGAGAATTGGGATCAGCTGACTTAGCAGTTGGGGAAGGGAGGGTTACTAAAAATTATTTGGGGACACCACAAAAAAAAAGCCTCTGGCACTCTGCCTGAATTTAAATTAAAAAATAACATTTCCAAACATTTTAGGGGGTGTTTGGGGTAAAGCACTACTATGAAGCTGATAAAATACATTGTTAAGTGACTACATGAGGTGAATATGGGCCAGGAGACACCATGCTGGGGAGGTTATTGAAGGGCAAATATATATGAAGGACCTAAAATAATAATTACATAAAAATCCAGCATGCATGAGGACAAAGGGGACATTCACAGCATATTCCAATCATGGTAATTAGGGAATGAGGAAAGAAATACAATATATTAGCAAACATTCAATACAATATAATGTGATATAAAAGGATAAAAATCTTACCTTCATATACTCCTTCTGCAGGACCTGGATGATGGCAGAACAGGTCTCTGGGATAATGATCTCCAGAGCCTGGGGGGAGATGCCTGTCGAGAACTTGAGGTCCTGCAGGCTTCTCCCTGTCGCCAAATACCGCAGGGTAGCGACCAGCCTCTGCTCCGGAGTGATGGCTTGCCTCATGCAGGTATCCTGCCTGCAGATATAGGGGGTCAGCGAAGCCAACAAACGGTGAAACACGGGGTCCGTCATCCTGAGAAAGTTCCTGAAATCATCAGGATTATTCTCACGGATCTCACGGAGCAAAGGCATATGAGAGAACTGGTCACGCTGAAGCAACCAATTCTTGGTCCATGAACTCCTCCCCACCCTGTTCATGGACTGGACTTGTGTCAAGGTCAGGACCCCAACACCAAGCCCCTGCACAGCACGAACTCTACGAGGAGTACGCATACGAAACATGGCTAGAAAACGGTCGGCTGCTCAGAACGAAGTAACAGAACGCACTGAAGAACAGCAAGGCCTGTGAAGAGCGACCTGAAAAACAGTAACGAACGAACAAGAATACAATGACTAATTAAAGTCATGCGGAATTTGCTGCACACACTGAAGAGCAGATACAAACCCACAAGCACAAACTGAAGGGCAGAAAACGATCTGAAAGCCACGAGTCTGAAAAAGCGTGAATCGTCTCTCACCAAACTTTTACTAACACGAGATTAGCAAAAATTCCGACAACTTTGTGCGACCGTGTGTAGACAAAACAAGTTTGAGCCAACATCCGTCGGTAAAAATCCTAGGATTTTGTTGTCGGAATGTCCGAACAAAGTCCGACCGTGTGTACGCCCTATTATACTCTAGCAACATCAGTAGCCGGGCCGCTAAATAACACTCAGGTATGATTTATCGTTTGCACACAAATAAATCACCTCTATTAAAATAAAAACTATAATAAAATAAATAAAAATAGTGTTTGTAATTTCCAGAAAATATGACACATTTTTTTCTATTATGCCCTTCTTTGTTTTTGCAGGATTTGCCTCTCGGCCTCAGTGTATTCTCAGAAATACTATATCCTTACGCCCCCTACTGGCCTCCCTTCCGCTTTTTGTTGGAAGGCCAAAGATATTTTTGAATGAATTTTTTTCATCTCAATTCTTTCCCAATACGGATACCAAACAAATTTCTAACAATTGAAAATCATTGCTTCCTTTTGGAACCAAGAATTTCTATGGTTGACAGACCGTGTCCCTGCTGTTGTTTTTAATTTTCAACTATATGGAATGCCAAGTCAGTAACACACCACAATAATGTAAGTGTAAAAATACACGGAGATTAAACCATATTGCTATACCCATATATATGTTTGAATGTTGACATATATTTACATTTTGTCTTATATACCCTTTTTTAGAATAAAAATGTCTCTAACTTACACCCACCTGAGGAAGGAGGTATATTTACTCCGAAACACGTTGGGTGCAAGAATACTTCTGAAACTGTGTACATACATGTAAAAATGTCTGTTATGCATTCTGTATAGTATTTGTTATACTACTATTGTTTTTAATGTTGAAATTTAATAAATTACATTGGTATTAATATTTTGTAATATTTTCTCCAAGTGCCTTAAAAGTCCACCATTAGGGGGTCCATTGTTTTATTGTTTAGCTTATCACTGGATGTGGCACAAAAATATACAGTAAGCTGCCGTTCCACAACAGAATACCCAACTACATAAAAGTGAGTTTAGCGAAAAACTACAAAGGGGGGTGTTCACTGGAGTACCTGGGAAAAGAGAGTAACAATTTGTACTCCATCCAACAGACCAGTGAATATAAAGGAAGGCCCGAACCTATAACTAAATTTGTAGATGAAACTCATGTATCTCCTCAATCATTATAGTTTGACACCAAGAAAAACACATACGCTGATGTAGTCAGAGGAGATATGCCACAGAGTTTCCCCAGTGGGAGACCAGATACCCCACCAATCAGAAGGGGAGAGCAGAGACCACCCTTTAGAGGGGGAGAACAAAGAACACCTCAGGAGTATCATCCAAGGGAACCATCTCCGAGGTTTAGGAGAAACTATAAGGAGTATCTCCAAAGGGCCAGATTTAAACCTAAGGGTGAAAACCCTCACTATTACCAAGATAATTGGCCCCGGGGACCTACACAGGTAAATAGGGGGCCACCACAGGTTAGGAAACCCCAAAATCTACGGGAAAATAGGGAGCAACTAAGGCCCAGACCACCACTCCAGAATCAAGACAGTGATTCTGATGGGGATATGTCTGATCAGACTGAACCAGAAGTCCCCAGAAATTACAGAAACCGAGTCCCACAATCCAATTCTGATCAGCCTGTAAGCAACGTGGAAACCAAAATGGATCGAATTATGGATATGTAATAAAACAAATGTTTCGCCCCGGGACGTTAAATGAAGTGGGTACCGTTTCCGTCAGTGAACAAAACAGTCGTAAATACAGTTTATGGTTTATTCAAGTAAAATTGTTTACATGCATAGATATCACCAACAGTTGCCAATTTAAAAAAAGATACATAAACAAGGAATATTGGTACATAGATGTAATAGCAGTCATAGTACACAGACATCATACTACCCGACGCGTTTTGCGAGATCCAGCTCGCTTTTCAGGGGTGGATGTGTGTAACAATGTGCCTAGGATCAAAAAGTATATATTTGGCAATATGTCACAGTATTAATTATAAAGGCACAGGGTAGGAGGGGTTATGGGTCCCCATACTCACTACTGAGCTTGACCATGGCTACAGGTGTGCGGCTTCAAGACAGCGGCAGCAGGTGCCTCACCAGGGAGCTGAGGGGGCAAAGTCAGATGGGACCCCACCAGGGGCCAAACAGAAAGCAGGCATGGCATGGGTGTAGTGATGTATCCCTAGAGACCTCGTTAGTCCATAAAGAGTATAGGCTGTGAACATAAGTATGTTTGTCAGGCATCTAAAGTAATGAAGTAGAATCAATAAGTATTAGCATAAAGATATGTATACAGTATATGAATGAAAGGCCTGGGCCAAAGATGGTAGGGACATGGAGACGGTTAGAAACATAGGATAGTAGAGGGATACTAACAAGAGACAAAATAGAAAAGGAGAGAGAGGAGAGAGAGGTGGACTGTGATTGTGTAATGGTAGTGTACTGATGTATCCCTAGAGACCTCGTTAGTCCATAAAGAGTATAGGCTGTAAACATGAGTATGTTTGTCAGGCATCTAAAGTAGTAAAATAAAATCAATGAGTATTGGCATAAAAATATGTATACATAAGTAAAAAGCCTGAGCCAAGGATGGTAGGGACATGGAGATGGTGGAAAACATAGGATAGCAGAGGAATACTAGCAAATGACAGGATGAAAAAGAGAGGAGAGATTGGTGGACTGTGATTTTGTGGTGGAATCTGTGTTTTCAGAAAACAAAAATAAAATTAAATAAAAATGAGTGCTCAAAAAATAACTGTGTATAAGATATGCAAGTATGCCTAAATATAGTAGGTATCAAAAGGTGGATATAGTAAGTACCTGAGTATGGTGAATATCTTAAGTATAAGAGTAATGAATCACAGCAGGCAACCTCCACCGCGTGTGTGTCCTCAGTGAAGGGTGTACGGAACCTAAATAACACTTCCTTAGGGACAAATCCTATGGCCAGCCAAGGGCCACAGAGCCTTTGAAGCGCCTATGTTAAAATAAAGCAGAGGAATGCACTGAATAAAGGTAAAGGAGACAGAGGTTCTAACACCATATTTTTCCCCATGTCACAGTAGTGAGGATCCTGAAATCCCTACCAGGGCATTTTTGGTTGTTAGATATTAATTATTCTCCTATTTTTCAGTAGTCACTTCATTCCTCTGACATAAACAGGTCGCTCCAAACAGCCCAATTCCAAGAAGTCGTGGAAGACAGTAATTCCCGAGGAAGACCGAATCCTAAAGGCATTAATATCAGGAGGCCTAAATGGTCTGATATTCTGATAAAAGATGAGGAGTCACCCGCACAAGGTAGCTTGATTGCCTCAAATGAATTGTATTGACACCCCAAAGGGGGAAGATTTTATTTCTTTTATTCCTCCTAAGTATAAGGTTGACTATAATGTCAAACATTTCATTACTGACAGTAAGTTGTCACATGTAAAACTGAAATGTTCTGATGATTTTAGTATTCCAGAACCCCTACAATTAAGTTCAAAATGGTTCTGAAGAGTGTAAGTCAGTTGTAAATGTCTGGTACCCATAGCTATAAATGAATGTCCTCATGTTAATGAGCCCTGGAGCTCTGTCTCCCATAGCAAAATTTTCATACATTGTCTTGCCATCCAGAGTGTTGAGATAAAGGACTGATGACACAATGGAATAAAGGGGGGCTCTGAGGAAGCCCAGGATACCAGCTTGACACTGAGATCTCAAAACACAGATCATATAAAAAAAAAAAAAAACAACATATATGTCTTTTCTCATGGAATCCATTTTCATTTACAGGACTAAGATGTCCATTAACCGGTCAACAGAACCGAGAGTCAAACATGTGTGAGACATCCAGAGAATGAACCGTGTGGGAGATCCAGGGATACCACTGATGGCCAGTCTGCACGGACAAACCCACCAGGCCGGCCAAGACCAAAGGTGTCCGGAGTGATCCATTTCCCGCCAACCAAGGGATGACTGCCCTGAGATGCACACATCGATCACAAACCCATCTTTCTCCCAAGGAATTACACCTATCTGCAGGTGTCTACACCCCTTAAACACTATATCTCCACAGTCCAGAACCATCTTCATAACTAGACTTACAAGGCCTGAATGTAGCCATTCTGCATTGGTAAAACGTGTCAAACGACTACGGCATTTGAATTTTCCACCAGGGGGGTTTTGTTATTGTAATTATGATGAAGAAATAAATTTTATAATCTACTGGCAGAGATGTTAAAATTCAAGCAGGCCTCAAAACAGATGGACTAAAGGTCTTTGTGAATTCATCTGTTTTCCAAACCTTCAATGGATCAACTATTTGTAGATAATACAAACTTTGTGTTGAAACAGAATCGCCAGAACAATAATGTCCCGTTTCACAAAACAAAGAAGCTAATTACCTGTCTGAGGTTTGTAAATAAAAGCGACAAACACAGCCATAGAAAAAAGTTACACCAATACGTGACTAGACTGTTATCACCTAGAAATCACCCGTGTCTAACAAAACCTATTGTGTGAGATTTTAGGAATTGTGGATACAACTAAACTCTCTCTAAATATTCATTGAGTCTGTTCAAAGTTCATTTCAAAACATTTTAGGAAGAGATTTGAAATGTGTGCAGTCAGTATTATGTTTAAAATAATTCTGTTATAAGGTAAAAGTATGAAGGTTGTGATTTAGGACAAATTATAATTAGAATTGTTTAAGATGTCAATCAGTATTATGAAAGACATATGAATCGTTATTATAAATGAATAAAAGTGGAAACATAGCATGTGTCTTTAGATAAACAAATATTCATTGGATATACCAGAATTATACATTTATCCATATAGATCAGTGGTTTTCAACCTTCCTAGTGCTGTGACCCCTTGATAAAATTTCCCAAGTTGTGGGGACCCCTAAAAGCAAAATAATTTTCGTAGCGTGGGTTGTCAGCACCCAAGGCAAGACAAGTAATTTGCGCCCCTAACCCATGGACATTTAACGCTCCCTGAGTCCCTTCCATTCGTACAGTATTAATACCTCTTATGATACATTTTTAGATGTCCCACTCTTTCTCTTTGTTCTCCTCTCTTTGCCTTTTATCTCTCTTTATCCTAATTTCTTTTTTTCCCCCATCCCTCTCTCTAGCAATCTTTCTTGTTCTTTCTCTAATTCTTTCTCTCCCTTTTTCTATGTTCCTCCCCCTCTTTTCCTCTCCCTTCCATGTATTCTCTATTTTTATTCCTTCTCTTACTACTTGGTGTGGGGGAGGGTCAGCTGACATTTCTCACTAGTCAGCTGACCTCTAGTCTCTGCCCCCCCAGCCATGCTGTGAACTGAATGGGTGGCTGCGAAGAGGCTGAGTGGGCAGCCGCGGGCTCCAGGAACAGCCAAGCTGGGCGGCCACAGGCTCCAGGGACAGCCCTACTGGGCGGCCGCAAAAAGGCTGGGAGAGCGGTGCGGGCTTCAGGAACAGCCCAGGATTCGGTGACCCCTGGCAAATCATCATTCGACTCCCGAGGGGGTCCCGACCCCCAGGTTGAGAACCACTGATATAGATAATCTTTTTATATGATATTGATTAATATATATAACATGTGTCTTTCCTAGATAGACAGACAGACAGACAGACAGACAGACAGACAGACAGACAGACAGACAGACAGACAGACAGACAGACAGACATATATATATATATATATACATATACACATACACATACACACACATAGAACCATTTTATGTGATAGTAATTAATCAAACTTATACTGAGTGTATTTTATATTAGACTTGTTACCAGAATACCTAAAGAGATATGTTCTTCTCACCAAAATACAAACAAATACACATTATGAAATTAAACATTTTATCTAAAAGATAGTTTGGAACATATTTTTCTGCTCTCAGACATGCCTAATGGTTGAAGGTGCTATTACCTGAAATTCACCAAAGTAAATCATTAGATTTTTCTTAACCAAAAGAAAAAAGACGCCATACTTTTTGGGCTGAGCCTACTATAATTTTTATAATCTTATTGCCTGAGGTGGCATTTAGAAGCAAGAGAGATGCCATGAGACACTTAAGAACATTCAGAAACACCTGATTTCCATCAATCATACAAAGAGACACATACACCATTAATCTACTCATACTTTTACATTCATGAAGATTCCTGAACACCTTATACTTTGGAACTCTGAGGTCGCAAGAAGTAATTCCTCTTTAAGAGTATCCATCTTGAAAGCCACGGCAGCCAGTCTAAAAACTCTGGTAACCAGCAATTCAGACCAGTAGCCATTTTGGAATGGGTAATTATGTTGTGTTGATTTTATCTTATATTCATTTGTGTTCTCTTAAATATTGATTAATTGAGTATTTTACAATTATTTTTTTTTCTCCCGAATCAATAACCGCCTTATAGATTTTTCTCTAAAGATTCCATTTCAATATATATTTTTCATTTTGCATAGTTTCCATTTTATGACATAACAAATGTCTAATTTTATTTCACGTTGTTAACCACTTACTTTCCTGCAGTATAGTAACAGTTGAATTTGTGAAATATAGACATTCTGTCTAGTTGTCATTTTACAAGGTTATTGATTCTACAGGGAAGTTTATCACTGTTGTATCACATTAAAGATACTACACTCCAATTTAGCGGGTGTTTCAATTGACATTCAAGATTTTACGTAACCCAATTGGTATTAATTTTATGTAATGTTTGTTTATGTCAACCAATATATATAACTATTTTGTATGATTACATGTCTGGTGAAATAATTTCATATTTTTAGACTGTGGTCATAATAGATTGAATCTGTATCTTAAAAATATCATCCTTAAAAATTACTTAATTATAAATACTGTGCAGGAAAACTTTCCTTAATAAGCACAAAAAATTTTGATTTTACTACTCACTACCTATCACAGTTACGGGGGCCCTGAAATGTCAAGATAGCACAACCCCCCCCCCCCAATGACCCCATTTTGGAAAATAGACACCCCAAGGTATTTGCAAAGAGGCATAGTGAGTATTTTGCAGCTCTCATTTGTTTTTGAAAATTAAGAAAAGGAAAATGCATTTTTTTTTTCAAAACTTTGTGACAAAAAGCGATATCTGCAAAATACTCAACATGGCTCTCAGCAAGTAGCTTGGGGTGTCTTCTTTCCAAAATGGGGTCATTTGGGGGGGGGGGGGTTGTGCTATCTTGGCATTTCATGGCCTCCGAAACTGTGATAGGTAGTGAGGAGTGAAATCAAAAATTTACGCCCTCAGAAAGCCTGGAGGCGGTGATTGGTTTTCGGAGGCCTGTACGCGGTTAGACTGCCAAAAAGCCCCACACATGTGGTATCCCTGTACTCAGGAGTAGCAGCAGAATGTATTCTGGGGTGCAATTCCACATATAACCATGCCATGTTTGAACAATATATCATTTAGTGACAACTTTGTGTAAAGAAAAAAAAAAAAATTTTTATATTTCCGAAACTTGTGGCAAAATGTGAAACATTCCATGGACTCATCATGCCTCTCAGCAAATAGCTTGAAGTGTCTTCTTTCCAAAATGGGGTCATTTGGGGGGGGGTTGTGCTATCTTGACATTTCAGGGCCTCCGAAACTGATAGGTAGTGAGGAGTGAAATCACCATTTTACGCCCTTAGAAAGCCTGAAGGCAGTGATTGGTTTTTGGGGTCCTGTACGTGACTAGGCTCCCAAAAAGTCTCATACATGCGGTATTCCCGTACTCAGGAGAGGCAGCAACATGTATTTTGGGGTGTAATTTCACATATGCCCATGGCATGTTTGAGCAATACATAACCGACAACTTTTTGAGATGGGAATGAGGGACACCTATCAGCAAAAGTATGCAGGCATAGGACAAACCCCTTGCCACGCCCCCTTAAAGGAAAATTGTACAAAAAAGCAAGATTGGTTAAACCCACATGTGCTTTTTTTACCACTACTATTCCTTTATATTGGCTTTTGGAATTTACAAATGCAGCAATTTAGAAATCAGATGAAAGGTTTAGCGCTGGAAAACACTTTTTGATAGATAAAAAGTGCATTTTATATACAGCTATATAGATCAGACAAAAATGAGGGACAAATGATGAGGAATGAGGGACAGAGGGACATTGTTCCAAATCAGGGACAGTCCCTCAAAAATAGGGACAGTTGGGAGCTATGCCAATATATCATTTAGTGACAACTTTGTGCAAAAAAAAAAAAAAAAAAAGTTTGTAATTTTTCCGAAACTTGTGGCAAAATATAAAATATTCCATGGACTCAACATGCTTCTCAGCAAATAGCTTGGGGTGTCTACTTTCCAAAATGGGGTCATTTGGGGGGGTTTTGTGCTATCTTGGCATTTTATGGCCTTCGAAACTGTGATAGGTAGTGACGAGTGAAATCAGAAAATTTACGCCCTTAGAAATACTGAAGGCAGTGCTTGGTTTTTGGGGTCCTGTACGCGGCTAGGCTCCCAAAAAGTCTCACACATGTGGTACCCCTATACTCAGGAGAAGCAGTAGAATGTATTTTGGGGTTTAATCCCACAAATAACCATGGCATGTGTGAGCAATATATCATTTAGTGACAACTTTGTGTTAATTATTTATTTTATTTTTTTTCAATCACTTGTGAAAAAAAAAAAAATATTCAATTTTTTTTACCAAAGACATGTGGCTGAATACATTTTGGCCTAAATGTATGAATAAATTTGAGTTTATTGGATTTTTTTTTTCTAACAAAAAGTAGAAAATATAATTTTTTTTCAAAATTTTCAGGCTTTTTCCGTTTATATTGCAAAAAATAAAAATCGCAGAGGTAATCGAATACCATCAAAAGAAAGCTCTATTTGTGGGGAAAAAAAGGATGCAAATGTTGTTTGGGTACAGCATTGCATAACTGCGCAATTACCAGTTAAAGTAGCGCAGTACCAAATTGTAAAAAGTGTGCTCTGGTCTTTAAGGGACCAATTCTTCTGGGGCTGAAGTGGTTAATTGTTATTAGTTACCCTATGTACATTCTTAGTACAGAAATATTAAAACTATTTGTATCCATTTTAGTGCATTCTATTATATGACTTTATAAAAGAAAAAGCATTTCATGTCTAATAATTACCAGTATTTTGCCATTTACTGTGCATATTACGTCTACTACGTCTTTAAGAAATTCTGGAACCTCCTGTTTAGGAAAAAAAAGCATTAATAAGTCATTATTTTTGCAATACAAAGTACCTGCTAACATTTTACAGCAGAGATCCACATATTTGTTTAGTTTGGGGGGCCATTGAACAATGAAGGGAATTGTACTGGAGAAGTATGGAGGCTGACAATGATAACCTCTCATTCTGAGGTACCAGTTCCCTGACTGTCATGGCCATCCAGTGGCTTTCGTTTTATTTTTTAGCCTTTTTTCTCCTTTATTTTCATCTGGTTGTTGACGTTTTCAATGGGGATTCAACATCACCTATGACAAAACGCGTCTGGGAGGGCACGTACTGACGTCACCACATTGTTCTAGAGGAGGACGGGCTCCTGTGTTTGTCGGCCGGTAGGGATGAGCTGAACACCCCCGGTTCGGTTCGCACCAGAACCTACGAATGGACCGAAAATTTGCACGAACGTTAGAACCCCATTGACGTCTATGGGACTCGAACGTTCGAAATCAAAAGTGCTAATTTTAAAGGCTAATTTGCATGGTATTGTCCTAAAAAGGGTTTGGGGACCCGGGTCCTGCCCCAGGGGACATGTATCAATGCAAAAAAAACTTTTAAAAACTGCCGTTTTTTCGGGAGCAGTGATTTTAATGATGCTTAAAGTAAAAAAAAAAAAAAAGTGAAATATTCCTTTAAATATCGTACCTGGGGGGTGTCTATAGTATGCCTGTAAAGTGGTGCGTGTTTCCCGTGCTTAGAACAGTCCCTGCACAAAATGTCATTTTTAAAGGAAAAAAGGTCATTTAAAACTGCTTGCGGCTTTAATGTAATGTCGGGTCCTGGCAATATGGATGAAAATCAGGGAGACAAACGGCATGGGTACCCCCCAGTCCATTACCAGGCCCTTTGGGTCTTGTATGGATATTAAGGGGAACCCCGCACCCAAATTAAAAAAGGAAAACAGCAGTATACAGGCTCTGTACACTGAACAGCAGTATACAGGCGGTGCAAACAAGACAGGGACTGTAGGTTTGTTGTTAAGTAGAATTTGTTTGTAATTTTGAACTGGTACATTTTTAACGTGTTTAGCTCCAGCCAAAAAATTTATTTTACGTTTTTTGAAAACATAGGGAAGGGTTATCACCCCTGTGACATTTGTTTTGCTGTCTGTGATCCTCTTCAGAAGATTTCACCTCACTTTTTTTCCCAATGACAAATGTTTTTTAAAAATTTGGGGTTTATTGTGAAACAAGGATTGGTGATAAAGCATCAGTGGAAAGGAGAAATGTTTTTTCCCATATTAACTTTTACAGGAGAGAATTTCCCTTCCCGAGGGTAAATTTCATCTCACTTCTTGTTGTCTCCTTCCGTTTGCAAGTAGGAGTCGTTTGTAAGTTGGATGTTTGAAAGTAGGGGCCTGCCCTATATACTCAGCAGAAATTTGGGCATTAGGTGTTGTTGTGGCCACAACACTGTAAGCCCTCACAGGGCCCTGCTGTGAAATATTAGATCAAGAATTGTAATTACATGCCCCTGTTGAACAGGGGCAGAAAAATTGGGCCTTTGGTGGTGGTGCTGGTGCCACAACACTAAGTCCTCACTCGCTCTTGGTGGGCGCAGAAAGGGGCCCTGCTGTGAAATATTAGATCAAAAATTGTAATTACATGGGGCTGAAAAATTGGGCCTTAGGCACTGGTGCTACAACACTGCAACCCCTTAACAGAAACTCTAGTTGGAGCGCAGGAACGAGCCCTGCTGCACAGTATTGCATCAAAAATTGTAATTACATGCCCCTGTTAAACAGGGGCAGAAAAATTGGGCCTTAGGCACTGGTGCTGGTGCCACAACACTGCAACCCCTCACAGATACTTGAGTTGGAACGCTGGAACGAGCCCTGCTTCAAAGTATTGAATCAAAAATTGTAATTACACACCCCTGTTAAACAGGGGCTGAAAAAATGGGCCTTAGGCACTGGTGGCGGCGCCTAGAACGAAAAATGTTCTTACAACCTATCAGCGTGATCATTGAGGAGGAAGAGGATAATTACTCAGGATAGTCACTCAGCATCAGCATAGGCAGTTTTTGAAGGGATCTGAGATTTCAAAAAAAATTATTCGGTTACATCAGCACCAGGTGCTTGGTAGCTGGTGGTGATCCAAGACTGATTCATTTTTATGAAGGTCAGCCGATCGACCAAGTCGGTGGACAGACGCACCCTGTGATCGGTTACAAAGCCTCCAGCAGCACTGAATGTGCCTTCCGAAAGAACGCTGGATGCAGGACAGGCCAGTAGCTCAATTGCATACTGTGCAAGCTCTGGCCAGTGATCCATCCTCAAGATCCAGTAACCCAGAGAATTTTCGGTGGGAAAGGTGTCCAAGTCAGATCTTGCCCCTAGGTATTCCTGCACCATGTAAAACAGATGCTGGCGATGGTTGCTGGAACTGATCATACCTTGGGGCTGCGGACTGAAAAATTGTCTAAACGCATCGGTCAGACGGCCACCTTCTCCACCGCTCCTTCTTTGACTGACCGAAGCCTCAGCAACACGTTGTCCAGAAACAGGAGTTTGTAACCTCCCAGTCTCTGGGAACACGTTGCACAGACCTTTCTGCAAGGCCTCACGAAGATGTTTCATCCTCTTCTCCCTCTGCGATGGCAAGATAAGGTCCGCAACCTTACCCTTGTAACGTGGATCAAGGAGGGTTGGCAGCCAGTATTGGTCCTTCTCCTTGATACCACCAATACGAGGATCCTTACGCAGGCTTTGCAGGATCAGGGAGGCCATGCAGCGTAGGTTTGCTGAGGCATTCGGTCCGGAGTCCTCTGGGTCACTAAGGACGACATGGTCCGCAACCACCTCCTCCCAGCCATGTACAAGTCCATGTGTTTCTTCGGACTGATCCCTTAAAGACTGCTGTTGATGCTGAGTGCCAGGCTCCACCTCCATACTGACACAATCCTCCTCCTCCTCGTCCTCTTCCTGTGTGATCGGTGGGCACGCAGGAACACTGTCAGGATAAAGGGGGCCTTGAGAGCTAAGGAAGTCCTCCTCTTCCTGCCTCTGTTCTGCCTCAAGTGCCCTGTCAATTATTCCAAGCAGCGTGTGCTCCAACAGGTAGACAAGGGGGACAGTGTCACTGATGCATGCACTGTCACTGCTCACCATCCTTGTGGCTTCTTCAAATGGTGACAGGACAGTGCATGCATCCCTGATCATGACCCACTGGCGTGGGGAAAAAAAAAACAAGCTCCCCTGACCCTGTCCTGGTGCCATAGTCACACAGGTACTCATTGATGGCCCTCTGCTGCGTGTGCAGCTGCTGCAGCATGGCCAACGTTGAGTTCCACCTGGTGGGCATGTCACAGATTAGGCAGTTCTTGGGCAGGTTAAACTCCTTTTGGAGGTCTGCCAGCTGAGCACTGGCATTATATGACCGGCGGAAATGCACACAGACTTTCCTGGCCTGCCTCAGGACATCCTGTAAGCCCGGGTACCTGCCCAAGAACCGCTGCACCACCAAGTTAAGGACGTGAGCCAAACAGGGCACATGGGTCATTTGTCCCTGTTGGAGGGCAGAGAGGAGGTTGGTGCCATTGTCGCAAACCACCATTCCTGCCTTAAGTTGGCATGGTGTTAACCATCTCTGAACCTGCCCCTGCAGAGCTGACAGAACCTCTGCCCCAGTGTGGCTCCTGTCCCCCAAGCACACCAGCTCAAGCACCGCATGGCATCTTTTGGCCTGCATACTTGCGTAGCCCCTTGAACGGCTACGGAGCACCGCTGGTTCCGAGGACAAAGCACAGGAAGAGGCCATGGAGGAAGAAGGAGAGGAGGGGGTGGAGGAGAGAGGTGTGTCACAATCATTAGTAGTGGCATTTTGGAGGCGTGGTGGCGGAACAACCTCCAACACTACTGCACCTTGTCCTGCATCCTTCCCAGCTGCCAGCAGAGTCACCCAATGCGCGGTGAAACTTAGGTAACGTCCCTGTCCATGCCTGCTGGACCATGAGTCAGCGGTAATATGCACCTTACCGCTGACCGCCCTGTCCAGCGAGGCCAAGACATTGCCTTCCACATGCCGGTAGAGAGCCGAAATCGCCTTCCGTGAGAAAAAGTGGCGTTTGGGTACCTGCCACTGAGGAACCGCACATTCCACAAACTCACGGAAGGGGGCAGAGTCTACCAACTGAAAAGGCAGCAGTTGAAGTGCTAGCAATTTTGCCAAGCTAGCATTCAACCGCTGGGCATGTGGATGGCTGGGAGCGAACTTCTTTCGGCGGTGCAGCAGCTGGGGCAGGAAAACTTGCCTGGTACAATCTGACGTCGGTGTCAACATATGTCTGGTCAAGCATGTGGTGCCCAAGCGGGAGATGTTTTGGCCACGCGAGATACGCTTGAGACATATGTTTAGCTGAACACTGTGAGCAGGACGCACTACACTAACTTGTAGCTTTAGCTGAACACTGTGCAGAGGTCTCACTACACTAAACTTGTAGTTTTAGCTGAACACTGTGAGCAGGACGCACTACACTAACATGTAGCTTTAGCTGAACACTGTGCAGAGATCTCACTACACTAACTTGTAGTTTTAGCTGAACACTGTGAGCAGGACGCACTATACTAACTTGTAGCTTTAGCTGAACACTGTGAGCAGGACGCACTACACTAACTTGTAGCTTTAGCTGAACACTGTGAGCAGGACGCACTACACTAACTTGTAGCTTTAGCTGAACACTGAGCAGGACGCACTACACTAACATGTAGCTTTAGCTGAACACTGTGCAGAGATCTCACTACACTAACTTGTAGTTTTAGCTGAACACTGTGAGCAGGACGCACTACACTAACTTGTAGCTTTAGCTGAACACTGTGCAGAGGTCTCATTAAACTAACTTGTAGTTTTAGCGGAACACTGTGAGCAGGACACACTACACTAACTTATAGCTTTAGCTGAACACTGTGAGCAGGACGCACTACACTAACTTGTAGCTTTAGCTGAACACTGTGCAGAGGTCTCACTACACTAACTTGTAGTTTTAGCTGAACACTGAGCAGGACGCACTACACTAACTTGTAGCTTTAGCTGAACACTGTGCAGAGGTCTCACTACACTAACTTGTAGTTTTAGCTGAACACTGTGAGCAGGACGCACTATACTAACTTGTAGCTTTAGCTGAACACTGTGCAGAGGTCTCACTACACTAACTTGTAGTTTTAGCTGAACACTGTGCAGAGGTCACACTAAACTAACTGTAAATAGTCTAGCTGCCTGACTGTGGTACTAATAGGATCAAAAGAACACCAGCAATTTTCTTCAGGTAGCTGTAAATACTGTAACAAGACAAGCCTGCCTGTCAGTAGGAAGATAACAGGAACGGATCTAGCTAAACTGAATACAGTGTATATATATATATATATATATATATATATATATATATATACATATATGCAACACCTGGGATGCATATATATACACAATACACTATAAGTGCAGCTAACTCACTGACTGTCCTGCCTAATCTAGCTAACTCAAATGAAATGACACCGTCTCTCTCTCTCTATCCAAGCACGCCGGAACACACTACACAGGGCCGCCCTGCAGGCGGCCTTATGTAGTGTGGGGCGTGTTCTAAACCCCCTGAGCCATAATTGGCCAAAGCCACCTTGGCTTTGGCCAATTACAGCTCTCTCCTCTCTCTACCGACGGCGCTGTGATTGGCCAAGCATGCAGGTCATAGTGCATGCTTGGCCAATCATCAGCCAGCAATGCACTGCGATGCCGCAGTGAATTATGGGCCGTGACACTCCACACGAATTTGTCGCGAACGGCCCATATCGTTCGTAATTCGACGAACGAGCGAACAGCCGATGTTCGAGTCGAACATGGGTTCGACTCGAACACGAAGCTCATCCCTACTGGCCGGCATTTGTTTTTATATGCGATTTCTATCTACTAACATGTAAGTGCAATACTAATTTTTTATTAAATGTTTAAAACTATCATGCTATGGTCAGTTTTTCTTTCCTCTGAGCCCACTCTGAGTATACCATTGAAGTACGGCTACAAATTCTGTGAGACGCCTAGGGTGGTTTTCAACTATAAGGTCCGGTCCCTGTGTGTTTCCAGTGGTCAACATTGCAAGCTAAAGGCCGTGGCGGGGTTACAGCCAAACATCCCTTTTTGCTTGCTATCTGGTAAGCAGGCTTATGATACGGTGGTCGGGCACTCTTTTCTGTGTGTGGAGTCACTATGGTGTCATTGGAGGACTGATCTATATGGACTATTGGTCTATTAATATTAATACACATATTGTATATTGGCACAGCTCACCCCTCCATTTTTCCTGTTTATTTATGTGTGTATCCCACATTTGAGCTGCTGCCTGTGTTGCCTTTTATTATTTATCATATTGTAATATTTATCATTTTTAGTCTAGCGCAATTTCTTCTTTTTCTAGTCACTATATTTAAGAATTGGTAAGCTGCGATACAATCATTTTTGTTTTTGAGTTTAATACCGCTCTAATATATTACCATTAAACAATTTAAGGAGTGGATATAAAAAAAAATAACTGATGAATTAATCCATAACTATAGAAGTTTAGGAAAAGAGAGGTACTGGGCACTTGCTAAAGAGCTGCCACTATCAGCATTAAGCCTGGGTTCACACTATTGCGATCACAGACATCACATTTGATTTGCACCACATCACTTAGCCTAGTCTCAAAATACCAACCTAATCATTCTCTTTGTTCCTCTCAAGATCTCCTGCTCTCTAGCTCCCTCGTCGCCTCCAATGTACTTCTTGTTCAGAGTTGTAAGAGAGCAGATAGAAATGTCTGCCATAGTGCTGGAAGGGGAAGTGTAATGGTGGCCATATATTGATCACTATACAGTTGATCATTTTACTATCTGTGTGAACAATACAATCAGAAAATGGAAAAGATTGTATGAGGTGCCATACACAACAATCATATCAATCTATATGTGTCTGTTCCATTACTCATAGGTTTGATCATATTGCCTGATCTGTGAATGAAGGCCAAAGGGAAGAAATAGTTTTTAATCCCCCCTTCCCTCATGGGATTGAGGCAGCAGGGTTTCAAGTTTCCCCTTGTCAGGAAAAATGCGAAAGCTGCTGATAAGTTGTCTGACCTCTGGGGAGGTCATGTGACCTCTGTATCTGGGCAGTTTAGGGTGAACTGAGAGGAAAAGGTAAATAAAAGGGGGTTCTGAGCCCTCAGATGGCCAGTCACCTCAGTAAGCATTCAAGCTGTGGTGTTCCCTCCCTACCCGTCACGGCCAACTTATTATGTGGCAGTGTCACCTTATTTAAGGGGGACTGTTTTATTGAGTTGTAATAGCTGGGTCTCTTAAAAGTTTTGGTTTTCTTCTCATTGAAAAATTCTTGAAAGTATGTTGTATGAAAGTTGGGGTTCCCTTTTCTTTAATGTTCCAGCTTGAGCCATAGTGGCTGAGCTGTTATGTGTTAACTTCTTGCCGCCCTCGCTATAGCTGAAAGACAGCTGCAGTGTGGGCCTTAATTGCCGGAAGGACGTCCATGGATGTCCTCCCGACAATTAAGGCCCACACTGCAGCTGTCTTTCGGCTATAGCACGGGCAGCAAGAAGTTAACACATAACAACAGCTCAGCCACTATGGCTCAAGCTGGAACATTAAAGAAAGGGGAATTACCAACTTTCTGCGCGACCCTCTCTGTGATCACCGAGTCTATGAGACTCGGCTGATCAGAGATCCGAGTAAGGGTTCGATCCTGGCCCCTTACCACGTGATCAGCTGTCAGCCAATGACGCTGATCACCTGATGTAAACAGAAACCCGATCACTGGCTTGTTTTAGAGGGACATCGGTCCCTCACTCGTAAAGCCGCGGCTGTGCCCACCAGTGTCAACTGGCAGCACTCACTGTGCCACCTACTAGTGCCATCTATGAGTACCCACCAGTGCCCACAGTGCCACTAATCAATGCCCACCAGTGCTGCCAATCAATGCCTATCAGTGTTTAATAATCAGTGTCACAGATCAGTGCTGCCTATCAGTGTCACCTACCAGTGCCTACTAGTGCCCATCAGTACCACCTATAAGTGCCGTTTACCAGTGCCACTTATCAGTGTCCTTCAGTGCCACCTATCAGTGCCCATCAGTCCCACCCATCAGTGCCACCCATCAGTGCCACCCATCAGTGCCACCCATCAGTGCCGCCTCATCAGTGCCGCCTCATCAGTGCTTATCTGTGCCACCTATCAGTGCCCATTAGTGCTGCCTTATCGGTGCCTATTAGTGCCCATCAGTGTCACCTATCAGTGCCCATCAGCGCAGCCTATCAGTGCCCATCAGTGCGCGCCTATCAGTGCCCATCAGTACCACCCATCTGTGCCCATCAGTACCATCCATCAGTGCCACCTCTCAGTGCCGCCTCATCAGTGCTTATCAGTGCCCATTAGTTCCTCCTTATCAGTGCCCATTAGTGTCGCCTATCAGTGACCATCAGCGCAGCCTATCAGCGCCGCCTATCAGTGCCACCCTTCAGTGCCACCTCTCAGTGTCGCCTCATCAGTGCTTATCAGTGCCACCTATCAGTGCCCATTAGTGCCACTTTATCAGTGCCCATCAGTGCCACCTATCAGTGCCCATCAGCGCAGCCCATCAGAGTCCATCAGTGCAGCCTTATCAGCGCACATCAGTGAAGGAGAAAAATTACCTGTTTTCAAAATTTTATAACAAACTATGAAACAGTTTTGTTTTGTTTTTTTTCAAAATTTCGGTCCATTTTTTTTTTTTAGCAAAAAATAAAAAACCCAGCAGCAATTAAATACCGCCAAAAGAAAGCTCTATCTGTGTGAAAAAAAAATGATAAAAATTTCATTTGGGTAAACTGTAGCATGATCACGCAATTGTCATTCAAAGAGTGACAGCGCTGAAAGCTGAAAATTGGTCTGAGCAGGAGGGGGGTTTAAGTGTCCAGTAAGCAAGTGGTTAAAGTACAGTGATCTAAATATTTTGACATTTATTTATTTAAGCCAATAATAAAAACGGCTGAGGCCAAATCTTTCTCCAGTAAAGAGTGTTTTGTATATTTATTGGGTGGATTTTAACCACTTGCCGACCGCCGCACACACATATACGTCGGCAGAATGGCACAGGCAGGCCAATGGGCGTACCTGTACGTCCCTTTAAATTTGCTGCCTATCACGCGCACCGCAGGAGCGTGCCTGCGGGCCCCACAAACTCAATGCTCGCTGGCGGCCCACGATTGAGGCGAGGAGAGGCAGAACAGGGAGATGCCTATGTAAACAAGGTATTTCCCTGTTCTGCCTAGCAACATGACAGGGATCTACTGCTCCCTGTCATCAGGAGCAGTGATCGCTGTCATGTCAGTGGTAGCCCATCCCCCCCCCCACAGTTATAGAATCACTCCCTAGGACACACTTAACCCCTTGATCGCCCCCTAGTGTTTAACCCCTTCCCTGCCAGTGTCATTTATACAGTAACCAGTGGCTATTTGTAGCTCTGATCGCTGTATAAATGACAATGGTCCCAAAATAGTGTCAAAAGTGTCAGATGTGTCTGCCACAATGTCGCAGTTCCGATAAAAATCGCAGATCACTGCCATTACTAGTAAAAAAAAAAAAATGAATAATAAAAATGCCATAAATCTATCCCCTATTTTGTAGACGCTATACCTTTTGCACAAACCAATCAATATACACTTATTGCATTTTTTTTAACCAAAAATATGTAGAATACATATCAGCCTAAACTGTGGAAGAAATGTTTTTTTTTATATATTTTTGGGGGATATTTATTATAACAAAAAGTAAAAAATATTGCTTTTTTTTCAAAATTGTCGATCTTTTTTTGTTTATAGCGCAAAAAATCAAAATCAAATGATCAAATACCACCAAAAGAAAGCTCTATTTGTGGGAAAAAAGGACGTAAATTTTGTTTGGGTACAAGGGCGCACGACCGCACAATTATCAACTAAAGTGACGGAGTACAGAATCGCAAAAAATGCTCTGGTCAGGAAGGTAAATCTTTCTGGGGCTGAAGTGGTTAACTGCTATCTGCTATCCCATAATGGCTCGTACACACTATAAGAAAATCGGGCAAACATTTCCGTATATTTGGAATTTACGTACCAAAATTCCCGAAGTGGCAAACTCCAACATTTTTCTCGTACGGGGCAGAACGAACAATTTTCGTTTATTGTGTACCATTTTCGTACAAGAAAAAAATCAGAAAAGAAAGACTGCATGATCAGAAACAATAAACAACAAAAAAAAGCCTTTGTTGTACGAGAATTTTCTGGAGAATTGTCGTACGAATTTTCGTTCATGGGTCCGGTTTGCTGTGAAACATCGAGAAAAAACAGGCAAAGGTTCGCCCGATTTTCTTATAGTGTGTACCCCACTTAATTGTTCCATCTGATCATTATAGTCACCATAAGGGCTCATTTACAAACACACTTCATGATGTGTTTTTGATGCTTCAGTGGTGCTTCGATGAAGCTTCGGTGGTGCTTCGTTGAAGCTTTGGTAAAGCTTTAGTGATGCTCTTTTGAAGCTTTGTTGAAGCTTGGCAGATGCCGTGTGTGTGTGTGTGTGTGTATAAATCTCATACCTGCATTTTCTCCAAAACAAAGCAAAGCTAAAGATGAATTAAAGCCTCTCAAAAGCTGCAGGTGCTTCAAGCAAGCTTTGCCATAGACTTCTATGAAGGCTTTGAAGACGTTTTGAAGCACCACTAAAGCTACATGGGGTATAATTGTTAAAGTGAAGCCGAAGCAAAGCTAAAGCAAGGTGTAAACAGGACTGTAAGCTAACCATTTTATTTAGGGCTAGTTTACACTTGCTTCAAAACAAGGCTTCGGACAAGCTTTGTTAAAGCTCTCTGAATGCTAGTCAAAGCTCCTGTCACTTAGACCCCTTTACACTGAGGTGTTCTTCAGGCGCTAAAAATAGCGCCTGTAAAGCACCTGAAAAATGCCTCCCCTGTAGGGTTGCCACCAGTCCGAGTTTTGACACATGTGCCCGGGTTTCCACCCGCTGGAAACCCGGGCACACATTCCACCGTCCTGTGGCCAGTGGCAGCCGGATCCCTGTCCCCGACCGCAACATCTAGAGGGGCTGTGCACATGATCCCATGCCCGCTATCACTGTCACACAGTGGTGCGTTTTGAGCCAGTGAGTGCCCTGTGATTGGCCGAACGTTCCATGTGCGGGGCAGGCCGGACGGCAGACATGGGGGTCTGTGAATGGCCCTGCGGAGCTGGTGCTGATCACGTGTGGAGGCGGGGGCGGGGCTGGACTGTTGATTCGATAATCGCGCCTGCTTGCTCCCGGAGTCCTGCCTCACATAGTGTGTCTCCTGAGGTCTCATCTGCTCTGTCAGCTTACCTCCCCTCCTCTTTGTCACCCCCTTCCTCTGTGTCAGCTCCCCCTCCTCTGTGTCAGCTCCCCCTCCTCTGTGTCAGCCCCCTTCTTCTGTGTCAGCCCCCCTCCTCTCTGTCGCCCCCCTTCCTCTCTGTCGCCCCCCTTCCTCTCTGCCAGCGCCCCCCTTCCTCTCTGCCAGCGCCCCCCTTCCTCTCTGCCAGCGCCCCCCTTCCTCTCTGTCAGCGCCCCCCTTCCTCTCTGTCAGCGCCCCCCTGTTCTGTGTCAGCGCCCCCCTGTTCTGTGTCAGCGCCCCCCTGTTCTGTGTCAGCGCCCCCCTGTTCTGTGTCAGCGCCCCCCTGTTCTGTGTCAGCGCCCCCCTGTTCTGTGTCAGCTCCCCCCTGTTCTGTGTCAGCTCCCCCTGTTCTGTTTCAGCTCCCCCTCCTTTTTGTTACCCCCTCTCCTCAGTGTCAACCCCCTCCTCAGTGTCACCCCCCTCCTCAGTTCCACCCCCACTTCCTCTCTGTCACCCCCACTTCCTCTCTGCCACCCCCACTTCCTCTCTGCCACCCCCACTTCCTCTCTGCCACCCCCACTTCCTCTCTGCCACCCCCACTTCCTCTCTGCCACCCCCACTTCCTCTCTGTCAGCTCCCCCTTCCTCTCTGTCAGCTCCCCCTTCCTCTCTGTCAGCTCCCCCTTCCTCTCTGTCAGCTCCCCCTTCCTCTCTGTCAGCTCCCCCTTCCTCTCTGTCAGCTCCCCCTTCCTCTCTGTCAGCTCCCCCTTCCTCTCTGTCAGCTCCCCCTTCCTCTCTGTCAGCTCCCCCTTCCTCTCTGTCAGCTCCCCCTTCCTCTGTGTCAGCTCCCCCTTCCTCTGTGTCAGCTCCCCCTTCCTCTGTGTCAGCTCCCCCTCCTCTGTGTCAGCTCCCCCTCCTCTGTGTCAGCTCCCCCTCCTCTGTGTCAGCTCCCCCTCCTCTGTGTCAGCTCCCCCTCCTCTGTGTCAGCTCCCCCTCCTCTGTGTCAGCTCCCCTTTCTCTCTCTCTTTCACTCTCTTTCTCTCAGCCTCTCGCTTACCCCCTCTCTTGCACCCACCACTCTCTTTCTCTAACCCCCCCTCTCTCACCCCCACCCTCTCATCCCCACCCCTCCTCTCTCTTTCATTCCCACCCCTCTCACCCCTACCATCTCACCCCACCCCCACCACTTCTCTGTCCTGCCTTCTCCCCCCTTTCTCTCACCCCCTTCACCTTCACACTGGGGTGCTGCACTGGCAGGACATTAAGGCTACTTACACACTGGGGTGTCTTGGCGGTAAAGCGCCGCTATTTTTAGCGGCGATTTACCGTCCTTTTTGCGGCATTTTTCGGCCGCTAGCGGGGTGCTTTTAACCCCCGCTAACAGCCCAAAAAGGGTTAAAAGCACCCACAAATCGCCGCTACAGCGGAGCTTTGCCGTCACTTCGCCGGCGCTGCCCATTGATTTAAATGGGCAGGGGCACTTTAGGAGCAGGGTATACCCTATTCCAGGTACCTTGTATACTATGGTAGATACATAGATGATATTATAATCATTTGGAGTGGTTCTTCTCAAGATACATTAGAATTTGTCAATCATTGCAACAAAAATCCCCATGGCCTAAAATTCACCTATGTTTCCGATGCAGAAAAATTGGCGTTTTTGGATTTGGAGCTATATCATGATGGTGACACCATACATGCCAGAAATTACTCTAAACCCACTGCTGGCAATTCACTTTTGCATTATAAAAGTTGCCACTTCCACAAATGGAAGAATAATATTCCAAGAGGGCAATTCTGTCGCTCTAAACGCAACTGTACAAACCACCTAGATTTCATAAAGGAAAGTAGTGTGCTCAGTGCCAAACTGAGGGATAAGGGATATCCTGAATCACTCATCCAAGATGCATACATGTATTATCTATCAAATACTCCCGTACAGAGTAAAAAAGAAGCCACCAGTCGGTTCGCTTCATCACCAGATTCCACCGTTATCACAAAAAAATGGAAACTATCCTCAAGAGGCATTGGTCAATACTTCTGGAGGATCCTCACCTAAAGACTCTTTTACCCAAATTCCCTACTGTAACCTACAGGATAGCACCGAATGTAAAAAATAAAATTGCCCCTAGCAAGCTGAAACCCTTGTTCACACTGTCTAGCCCACGCCTATGTTTACTTCCACTACATGGCATGTTTCAGTGCAGAAAAGCTTTGTGCAAAACTTGCGACTTTGTAGAACATGGCCAGAAACATTTTTCTGCCAAGGGCAAGACCTATGACATCAATGAGTTTTACAACTGCTCATCTGATTTCGTAGTCTACTACCTTTATTGTCCTTGTCACCTACTATATGTAGGCCGTACCATTCGCTCCTTAAGACAAAGATTTGGCGAACATCTTCGGAAGATCGAGGAAGGGAAAGATAAACATAGTGTCCCTCGACATTTTTCAAAATGTCAAAAAGGCTCCATCCATGGCCTAAAAGTATGGGTCCTAGAACTGTCACGGAACGTCCCACACTCCGCTTGATTGCTTCCGTCAGTATACCTCTTCCTAAGTTCTGGAACACGAGTTCAATGGATCTGGCTATAGGAACCCCCAAGAACTAGACAACACCAGTCTTGGAGTACATCAGAACTAACTCTTTATTTGAGATCTCACACAAATTTATACACCAGGATGACTCAAAGCTAACCTAATTAACATGAGCTAATTTACTATTAAATTTACGCAGACCAGATGACTCAGACATGACCTGTAGGACAGACTTGTGGGCACCGAGCTTCACACAGTAGTATAAACACAATAGCAGGAGCTAATTACAATTAACAATACAAACAACAATCTCCCCCCTCCTCAGCCTAGTCATCAACAGTTCGTCTCCTAGCCAGTGCTGGTGGCTAATGTGATCAGCTCATTCAATTAACATAAACACAGGTAGTTGGAGTTGATGACACCAGCATCTCCTCATAGGATGTGTCCCAACAGAATCAAACAACATACAATATATACACATATACACGACTGAGTCCGATTAGTACAGTTCAGACTGGATTTCTAATTCACCTCACAAAGAGTATTGTTCCATTGAAAATCCAGGGCCCATAATCAAAAGGCAAGAGGCTTGCATTCAGTCCTCTCCAACAGCCTCTGTCCCGGCTAGGTCTGTCACAAGAACAAATGCCGAAAATCTCTCTGAAGCAGAAAGGTTTTTCAGGCTGTGTGAATGAGAAACATACTGGATATATTCCCTCGATACTCTGTCACCTGGGGGAATCAACGAGACTCTGGAGTTATCTACGATCCTATCATGATTCTTGACTGTTTTTCTTCCCTTGTATTCCCCTCTCCCCTATCCCGAGTTTTTAGTATTATTGGATAATTAAAGAGATACACATATACATACATACATATATATATATATATATATATATATATATATACACACATACACACTTTCTGTCTTTAGCTTTACCAACAATTTAGTTAATGGCATACTTTTAAATGTACATATACATACATATACATACATACATACACACATACATACACACATACATAGGGAATTCAGTTTATGATAGATTTATATCTATCTTGTTTTTCCTCTTTCTATTCAACAATCAGTTATTTTTAATGTTCACTGTCCAGTCTTTTCAAAAAATATCCCCCCTTATATATCGTTTGATGACCAAGTCATGAGATTCTCTTATATTGATTCTACTAAAAAATGCTTTTAATTGCTTTTTCATTGATTTTGTTATGTTCCTCATTTATTGTTTTTATAATTACATTTATTCTGATCATACCTTTTTTAGTTCCAAAAGATAATGAATATACCGTCGTCTGCACACAATAGTTCTACAGATGACAGTAATATATATATATATATATATATATATATATATATATATATATATTTATTTTTCCCATCAGATCTTTATTTTATTTTCTTTTTTATAGCCCCTTTGCATTTGAATTTTTTAACTTTTGTTGTTGGAGCCTTTCTATTCAGGTTGCGTTGTAGTACGCAATCTCCACTAGATGGCTCCACTATTGAGCACATATAAGGCTCCTATGAGCCTTCATCCTCGATGCTTGAGGAAGGTGCGCGCCTGTAATACACAGTGCGCATGCGCCGAAACGTTGTTGCGCTGCTTGCGACGTCACCGTGTTAGAGGACTGCGTTCCACAGCTCACCCGAGCCAAGCCTCGTTTTCAACCCTGGGACAGAGCTCACACAACCTGTTGGACGGGACTGTCTCCCCTCTCTCCCTTGGACAAGATCTGACATACAGGCACTCACGCTGGGACATCACCACTCGAGGAAATCTGTGCTCTACTTGCCTTTTCATCTATGTAAGGGGACATATTCGCTTTGTATAATAAAATCTTTTAACTGGAGGCGCTTCTCTTTTGCTTATTTCTTTCATGTTTGGAGCCTGCTTCACGCTTCCCCAGATAGCTTGCCCTGGATCACAGACTGTTTTAAGCCTATGCAAAAGGTTTTTGTTCATTTTTCTTTTAATCACACTGTGCCATTGTCCACAAGTTACTTATTCCCCCAGAGGACACTTGTATTTTAACTATTCCTAAACCAGCAACAGCGCTACTTACCTATATGTTTTTGCAGTGTATACACCGCTCCTCCACCTCCCCGCCTATTGAAATAAATGGGCACCGTTGCCGAAGTGCCTGTGAAGCGCTTTGGCAGAGGCACTGCACGGGCGCATTCAACCCTTTCTTCGGCAGCTAGCGGGGGTTAAAAACGCCCTGCTATCGGCTGAATAGCACAGCTAAAACTACAGTAAAGCGCTGCTGAAAATAGTGGCACATTACCTCTAACGCTGCCGCGACTCAGTGTGAAAGGGCTCTAAATAAAATGGTTAGCTTCCTGTTTACACCTTGTGTTTGCTTTGCTTCGCTTCAAGTATTATACCCCATGTCGCATTAGTGGTGCTTCAAAGCATCTTCAAAGCCTCCATAGAACTCTATGACAAAGCTCGCTTGAAGCACCTGCGGCTTCTGAGAGGCTTTGATTCAGCTTTAACTTTGCTTTGTTTTGGAGAAATTGCAGGTATGAGATATCCACACACACAGGGCATCTGTCAAGCTTCAAGAAAACTTCAAAAGAGCATCACGGAAGCATCACCAAAGCCTCATCAAAGCACCACCGAAGCTTCATCGAAGCACCACTGAAGCATCAAAAACACATCATAAAAGCATGTTGAAGAGGTAGGCGCTTTAACCACTTGCCGACCGCCTAACGCAGATATACTGTGGCAGAATGGCACGGGCAGGCAGAATCACGTACCCGTACGTGATCTGTCTCCCGCGGACGGGGGGTCCGATAGGAATCCCCCCCCCCCCCCGGTGCCAGCGGCGGTCGGCATTTGTCTGGGAGCGTTGAGAGGCGAGGGGGAGGCCATCCGATCGTGGCCCCCCCCTCGCGATCGCTCCCAGCCAATAGGAATCCTCCCCTGCCTGTGTGTAGTACACACAGGCAGAGGATGTGATGTCATTTCTCCTCGGCTCGGCAGTTTCCGTTCCGGCGCCGAGGAGAGAAGACATGTGAGTGCACAACACACACACACACACACACACACACACACACACACACACACAGTAGAACATGCCAGGCACACTTTACACCCCCGATCGCCCCCCGATCCCCCCCAATCACCCCTCCCTGTCACACTGACACCAAGCAGTATTTATTTTTTTTTTCTGATTACTGCATGGTGTCAGTTTGTGACAGTTAGAAGTGGTAGGGCAGTGAGTATTAGCCCCCTGTAGGTCTAGGATACCCCCCTAACCCCCCCTAATAAAGTTTTAACCCCTTGATTACCCTCCGTCACCAGTGTCGCTAAGCGTTCATTTTTCTGATCGCTGTATTAGTGTCGCTGGTGACGCTAGTTAGGGAGGTAAATATTTAGGTTCGCCGTCAGCATTTTATAGCGACAGGGACCCCCATATACTATCTAATAAAGATTTTAACCCCTTGATTGCCCCCTAGTTAACCCTTTCACCACTGATCACCGTATAACCGTTACGGTTGACGCTGGTTAGTTCGTTCATTTTTTATAGTGTCAGGGCACCCGCCGTTTATTACCGAATAAAGGTTTAGCCCCCTGATCGCCCGGCGGTGATATGCGTCGCCCCAGGCAGCGTCAGATTAGCGCCAGTATCGCTAACACCCACGCACGCAGCATACGCCTCCCTTAGTGGTATAGTATCTGATCGGATCAATATCTGATCCGATCAGATCTATACTAGCGTCCCCAGCAGTTTAGGGTTCCCAAAAACGCAGTGTTAGCGGGATCAGCCCAGATACCTGCTAGCACCTGCGTTTTGCCCCTCCGCCTGGCCCAGCCCAGCCCACCCAAGTGCAGTATTGATCGATCACTGTCACTTACAGAACACTAAACGCATAACTGCAGCGTTCGCAGAGTCAGGCCTGATCTCTGCGATCGCTAACAGTTTTTTTGGTAGCGTTTTGGTGAACTGGCAAGCACCGGCCCCAGGCAGCGTCAGGTTAGCGCCAGTACCGCTAACACCCACGCACGCACCGTACACCTCCGGTAGTGGTATAGTATCTGATCAATACCTGATCCGATCAGATCTATACTAGCGTCCCCAGCAGTTTAGGGTTCCCACAAACGCAGTGTTAGTGGGATCAGCCCAGATACCTGCTAGCACCTGCGTTTTGCCCCTCCGCACGGCCCAGCCCAGCCCCACCCAAGTGCAGTATCGATCGATCACTTTCACTTACAAAACAGCAAACGCATAACTGCAGCATTCGCAGAGTCAGGCCTGATCCCTGCGATCGCTAACAGTTTTTTTGGTAGCGTTTTGGTGAACTGGCAAGCACCAGCGGGCTAGTACACCCCGGTCGTGATCAAACCAGCACTGCAGTAACACTTGGTGACGTGGCGAGTCCCATAAGTGCAGTTCAAGCAGGTGAGGTGGCAAGCACAAGTAGTGTCCCGCTGCCACCAAAAAGACAAACACAGGCCCATCGTGCCCATAATGCCCTTCCTGCTGCATTCGCGAATCCTAATTGGGAACCCACCACTTCTGCAGTGCCCGTACATCCTCCATTCACATCCCCAACCAAATGCAGTCGGCTGCATGAGAGGCATTTTCTTTATGTCCTCCCGAGTACCCCTACCCAACGAACCCCCCCCAAAAGATGTCGTGTCTGCAGCAAGCGCGGATATAGGCGTGACACCCGCTATTATTGTCCCTCCTGTCCTGACAATCCTGGTCTTTGCATTGGTGAATGTTTTGAACGCTACCATTCACTGTTGAGTATTAGCGTAGGGTACAGCATTGCACAGACTAGGCGCACTTTCACAGGGTCTCCCAAGATGCCATCGCATTTTGAGAGACCCGAACCTGGAACCGGTCACAGTTATAAAAGTTACAGTTACAAAAAAAAAAAAAAAAAAGTGTAAAAAAACAAAAAAAAAAACAAAAACACATACAAAAATATAAAATAAAAAAAAAAATAGTTGTCGTTTTATTGTTCTCTCTCTCTATTCTCTCTCTATTGTTCTGCTCTTTTTTACTGTATTCTATTCTGCAATGTTTTATTGTTATTATGTTTTATCATGTTTGCTTTTCAGGTATGCAATTTTTTATACTTTACCGTTTACTGTGCTTTATTGTTAACCATTTTTTTGTCTTCAGGTACGCAATTCACGACTTTGAATGGTTATACCAGAATGATGCCTGCAGGTTTAGGTATCATCTTGGTATCATTCTTTTCAGCCAGCGGTCGACTTTCATGTAAAAGCAATCCTAGTGGCTAATTAGCCTCTAGACTGCTTTTACAAGCAGTGGGAGGGAATGCCCCCCCCCCCCCCACACCGTCTTCCGTGTTTTTCTCTGGCTCTCCTGCCTCAACAGGGAACCTGAGAATGCAGCCGGTGATTCAGCCAGCTGACCATAGAGCTGATCAGAGACCAGAGTGGCTCCAAACATCTCTATGGCCTAAGAAACCGGAAGCTACGAGCATTTTATGACTTCGATTTCGCCGGATGTAAACAGCGCCATTGGGAAATTGGGAAAGCATTTTATCACACCGATCTTGGTGTGGTCAGATGCTTTGAGGGCAGAGGAGAAATCTAGGGTCTAATAGACCACAATTTTTTCAAAAAAAAGAGTACCTGTCACTACCTATTGCTATGATAGGGGATATTTACATTCCCTGAGATAACAATAAAAATGATTTAAAAAAAAATAAAAAATGAAAGGAACAGTTTAAAAATAAGATAAAAAAGCAAAAAAATAATAAAGAAAAAAAAAAAGAAAAAAAAAAAAAAAAAAAAAAAAGCACCCCTGTCCCTCCTGCTCTCGCGCTAAGGCGAACGCAAGCGTTGGTCTGGCATCAAATGTAAACAGCAATTGCACCATGCATGTGAGGTATCACCGCGAAGGTCAGATCGAGGGCAGTAATTTTAGCAGTAGACCTCCTCTGTAAATCTAAAGTGGTAACCTGTAAAGGCTTTTAAAAATGTATTTAGTTTGTCGCCACTGCACGTTTGTGCGCAATTTTAAAGCACGGGCAGCAAGAAGTTAACACATAACAACAGCTCAGCCACTATGGCTCAAGCTGGAACATTAAAGAAAGGGGAATTACCAACTTTCTGCGCGACCCTCTCTGTGATCACCGAGTCTATGAGACTCGGTTGATCAGAGATCCGAGTAAGGGTTCGATCCTGGCCCCTTACCACGTGATCAGCTGTCAGCCAATGACGCTGATCACCTGATGTAAACAGAAGCTCGGTAATCGGTATTTTTTTTCTCCTCACACTGTCAGCATGAGGGGAAAAAAACCCGATCACTGGCTTGTTTTAGAGGGACATCGGTCCCTCACTCGTAAAGCCGCGGCTGTGCCCACCAGTGTCAACTGGCAGCACTCACTGTGCCACCTACTAGTGCCATCTATGAGTACCCACCAGTGCCACCTACCAGTGCCCACAGTGCCACTAATCAATGCCCACCAGTGCTGCCAATCAATGCCTATCAGTGTTTAATAATCAGTGTCACAGATCAGTGCTGCCTATCAGTGTCACCTACCAGTGCCTACTAGTGCCCATCAGTGCCACCTATAAGTGCCGTTTACCAGTGCCACTTATCAGTGTCCTTCAGTGCCACCTATCAGTGCCCATCAGTCCCACCCATCAGTGCCACCCATCAGTGCCACCCATCAGTGCCACCCATCAGTGCCACCCATCAGTGCCGCCCATCAGTGCCGCCCATCAGTGCTTATCTGTGCCACCTATCAGTGCCCATTAGTGCTGCCTTATCGGTGCCTATTAGTGCCCATCAGTGTCGCCTATCAGTGCCCATCAGCGCAGCCTATCAGTGCCCATCAGTGCGCGCCTATCAGTGCCCATCAGTACCACCCATCTGTGCCCATCAGTACCATCCATCAGTGCCACCTCTCAGTGCCGCCTCATCAGTGCTTATCAGTGCCCATTAGTTCCTCCTTATCAGTGCCCATTAGTGTCGCCTATCAGTGACCATCAGCGCAGCCTATCAGCGCCGCCTATCAGTGCCACCCTTCAGTGCCACCTCTCAGTGTCGCCTCATCAGTGCTTATCAGTGCCACCTATCAGTGCCCATTAGTGCCACTTTATCAGTGCCCATCAGTGCCACCTATCAGTGCCCATCAGCGCAGCCCATCAGAGTCCATCAGTGCAGCCTTATCAGCGCACATCAGTGAAGGAGAAAAATTACCTGTTTTCAAAATTTTATAACAAACTATGAAACAGTTTTGTTTTGTTTTTTTTCAAAATTTCGGTCCATTTTTTTTTTTTAGCAAAAAATAAAAAACCCAGCAGCAATTAAATACCGCCAAAAGAAAGCTCTATCTGTGTGAAAAAAAAATGATAAAAATTTCATTTGGGTAAACTGTAGCATGATCACGCAATTGTCATTCAAAGAGTGACAGCGCTGAAAGCTGAAAATTGGTCTGGGCAGGAGGGGGGTTTAAGTGTCCAGTAAGCAAGTGGTTAAAGTACAGTGATCTAAATATTTTGACATTTATTTATTTAAGCCAATAATAAAAACGGCTGAGGCCAAATCTTTCTCCAGTAAAGAGTGTTTTGTATATTTATTGGGTGGATTTTAACCACTTGCCGACCGCCGCACACACATATACGTCGGCAGAATGGCACAGGCAGGCCAATGGGCGTACCTGTACGTCCCTTTAAATTTGCTGCCTATCACGCGCGCCGCAGGAGCGTGCCTGCGGGCCCCACAAACTCAATGCTCGCTGGCGGCCCACGATTGAGGCGAGGAGAGGCAGAACAGGGAGATGCCTATGTAAACAAGGTATTTCCCTGTTCTGCCTAGCAACATGACAGGGATCTACTGCTCCCTGTCATCAGGAGCAGTGATCGCTGTCATGTCAGTGGTAGCCCATCCCCCCCCCCCCCACAGTTATAGAATCACTCCCTAGGACACACTTAACCCCTTGATCGCCCCCTAGTGTTTAACCCCTTCCCTGCCAGTGTCATTTATACAGTAACCAGTGGCTATTTGTAGCTCTGATCGCTGTATAAATGACAATGGTCCCAAAATAGTGTCAAAAGTGTCAGATGTGTCTGCCACAATGTCGCAGTTCTGATAAAAATCGCAGATCACTGCCATTACTAGTAAAAAAAAAAATGAATAATAAAAATGCCATAAATCTATCCCCTATTTTGTAGACGCTATACCTTTTGCACAAACCAATCAATATACACTTATTGCATTTTTTTTAACCAAAAATATGTAGAATACATATCAGCCTAAACTGTGGAAGAAATGTTTTTTTTTATATATTTTTGGGGGATATTTATTATAACAAAAAGTAAAAAATATAGCTTTTTTTTCAAAATTGTCGATCTTTTTTTGTTTATAGCGCAAAAAATCAAAATCAAATGAACAAATACCACCAAAAGAAAGCTCTATTTGTGGGAAAAAAGGACGTAAATTTTGTTTGGGTACAAGGGCGCACGACCGCACAATTATCAACTAAAGTGACGGAGTACAGAATCGCAAAAAATGCTCTGGTCAGGAAGGTAAATCTTTCTGGGGCTGAAGTGGTTAACTGCTATCTGCTATCCCATAATGGCTCGTACACACTATAAGAAAATCGGGCAAACATTTCCGTATATTTGGAATTTACGTACCAAAATTCCCGAAGTGGCAAACTCCAACATTTTTCTCGTACGGGGCAGAACGAACAATTTTCGTTTATTGTGTACCATTTTCGTACAAGAAAAAAATCAGAAAAGAAAGACTGCATGATCAGAAACAATAAACAACAAAAAAAAGCCTTTGTTGTACGAGAATTTTCTGGAGAATTGTCGTACGAATTTTCGTTCATGGGTCCGGTTTGCTGTGAAACATCGAGAAAAAACAGGCAAAGGTTCGCCCGATTTTCTTATAGTGTGTACCCCACTTAATTGTTCCATCTGATTATAGTCACCATAAGGGCTCATTTACAAACACGCTTTATGATGTGTTTTTGATGCTTCAGTGGTGCTTCGATGAAGCTTCGTTGAAGCTTTGGTAAAGCTTTAGTGATGCTCTTTTGAAGCTTTGTTGAAGCTTGGCAGATGCCGTGTGTGTGTGTGTGTATATAAATCTCATACCTGCATTTTCTCCAAAACAAAGCAAAGCTAAAGATGAATTAAAGCCTCTCAAAAGCTGCAGGTGCTTCAAGCAAGCTTTGCCATAGACTTCTATGAAGGCTTTGAAGACGTTTTGAAGCACCACTAAAGCTACATGGGGTATAATTGTTAAAGTGAAGCCGAAGCAAAGCAAAGCTAAAGCAAGGTGTAAACAGGACTGTAAGCTAACCATTTTATTTAGGGCTAGTTTACACTTGCTTCAAAACAAGGCTTCGGACAAGCTTTGTTAAAGCTCTCTGAATGCTAGTCAAAGCTCCTGTCACTTAGACCCCTTTACACTGAGGTGTTCTTCAGGCGCTAAAAATAGCGCCTGTAAAGCACCTGAAAAATGCCTCCCCTGTAGGGTTGCCACCAGTCCGAGTTTTGACACATGTGCCCGGGTTTCCACCCGCTGGAAACCCGGGCACACATTCCACCGTCCTGTGGCCAGTGGCAGCCGGATCCCTGTCCCCGACCGCAACATCTAGAGGGGCTGTGCACATGATCCCATGCCCGCTATCACTGTCACACAGTGGTGCGTTTTGAGCCAGTGAGTGCCCTGTGATTGGCCGAACGTTCCATGTGCGGGGCAGGCCGGACGGCAGACATGGGGGTCTGTGAATGGCCCTGTGGAGCTGGTGCTGGTCACGTGTGGAGGCGGGGGCGGGGCTGGACTGTTGATTCGATAATCGCGCCTGCTTGCTCCCGGAGTCCTGCCTCACATAGTGTGTCTCCTGAGGTCTCATCTGCTCTGTCAGCTTACCTCCCCTCCTCTTTGTCACCCCCTTCCTCTGTGTCAGCTCCCCCTCCTCTGTGTCAGCTCCCCCTCCTCTGTGTCAGCTCCCCCTCCTCTGTGTCAGCTCCCCCTCCTCTGTGTCAGCCCCCTTCTTCTGTGTCAGCTCCCCCTCCTCTGTGTCAGCCCCCTCCTCTGTGTCACTGCCCTCCTCTCTGTCGCCCCCCTTCCTCTCTGTCGCCCCCCTTCCTCTCTGCCGCCCCCCTTCCTCTCTGCCGCCCCCCTTCCTCTCTGTCAGCGCCCCCCTTCCTCTCTGTCAGCGCCCCCCTGTTCTGTGTCAGCTCCTCCTGTTCTGTTTCAGCTCCCCCTCCTTTTTGTCACCCCCTCCTCTATGTTACCCCCTCTCCTCAGTGTCAACCCCCTCCTCAGTGTCACCCCCCTCCTCAGTTCCACCCCCACTTCCTCTCTGTCACCCCCACTTCCTCTCTGTCACCCCCCACTTCCTCTCTGTCACCCCCCACTTCCTCTCTGTCACCCCCCACTTCCTCTCTGTCAGCTCCCCCTCCTCTCTGTCAGCTCCCCCTTCCTCTCTGTCAGCTCCCCCTTCCTCTCTGTCAGCTCCCCCTTCCTCTCTGTCAGCTCCCCCTTCCTCTCTGTCAGCTCCCCCTTCCTCTCTGTCAGCTCCCCCTTCCTCTCTGTCAGCTCCCCCTTCCTCTCTGTCAGCTCCCCCTTCCTCTCTGTCAGCTCCCCCTTCCTCTCTGTCAGCTCCCCCTTCCTCTCTGTCAGCTCCCCCTTCCTCTCTGTCAGCTCCCCCTTCCTCTCTGTCAGCTCCCCCTTCCTCTCTGTCAGCTCCCCCTTCCTCTCTGTCAGCTCCCCCTCCTCTCTGTCAGCTCCCCCTCCCTCTGTCAGCTCCCCCTTCCTCTGTCAGCTCCCCCTTCCTCTGTCAGCTCCCCCTTCCTCTCTGTCACCCCCTCCTCTCTGTCACCCCCTCCTCTCTGTCACCCCCTCCTCTCTGTCACCCCCTCCTCTCTGTCAGCTCCCCCTTCCTCTGTGTCAGCCCCCCCTCCTCTCTGTCACTCCCCCTCCTCTCTGTCAGCTCCCCCTCCTCTGTGTCAGCTCCCCCTCCTCTGTGTCAGCTCCCCCTCCTCTGTGTCAGCTCCCCCTCCTCTGTGTCAGCTCCCCCTCCTCTGTGTCAGCTCCCCCTCCTCTGTGTCAGCTCCCCTTTCTCTCTCTCTTTCACTCTCTTTCTCTCAGCCTCTCGCTTACCCCCTCTCTTGCACCCACCACTCTCTTTCTCTAACCCCCCTCTCTCACCCCCACCCTCTCATCCCCACCCCTCCTCTCTCTTTCATTCCCACCCCTCTCACCCCTACCATCTCACCCCACCCCCACTCTCACCACTTCTCTGTCCTGCCTTCTCCCCCCTTTCTCTCATTCCCCTCACCTTCACACTGGGGTGCTGCACTGGCAGGACATTAAGGCTACTTTCACACTGGGGTGTCTTGGCGGTAAAGCGCCGCTATTTTTAGCGGTGATTTACCGTCCTTTTTGCGGCATTTTTCGGCCGCTAGCGGGGTGCTTTTAACCCCCGCTAACAGCCCAAAAAGGGTTAAAAGCACCCACAAATCGCCGCTGCAGCGGAGCTTTGCCGTCACTTCGCCGGCGCTGCCCATTGATTTAAATGGGCAGGGGCACTTTAGGAGCACTGTATACCCTATTCCAGGTACCTTGTATACTATGGTAGATACATAGATGATATTATAATCATTTGGAGTGGTTCTTCTCAAGATACATTAGAATTTGTCAATCATTGCAACAAAAATCCCCATGGACTAAAATTCATCTATGTTTCCGATGCAGAAAAATTGGCGTTTTTGGATTTGGAGCTATATCATGATGGTGACACCATACATGCCAGAAATTACTCTAAACCCACTGCTGGCAATTCACTTTTGCATTATAAAAGTTGCCACTTCCACAAATGGAAGAATAATATTCCAAGAGGGCAATTCTGTCGCTCTAAACGCAACTGTACAAACCACCTAGATTTCATAAAGGAAAGTAGTGTGCTCAGTGCCAAACTGAGGGATAAGGGATATCCTGAATCACTCATCCAAGATGCATACATGTATTATCTATCAAATACTCCCGTACAGAGTAAAAAAGAAGCCACCAATCAGTCGGTTCGCTTCATCACCAGATTCCACCGTTCTCACAAAAAAATGGCAACTATCCTCAAGAGGCATTGGTCAATACTTCTGGAGGATCCTCACCTAAAGACTCTTTTACCCAAATTCCCTACTGTAACCTACAGGATAGCACCGAATGTAAAAAATAAAATTGCCCCTAGCAAGCTGAAACCCTTGTTCACACTGTCTAGCCCACGCCTATGTTTACTTCCACTACATGGCATGTTTCAGTGCAGAAAAGCTTTGTGCAAAACTTGCGACTTTGTAGAACATGGCCAGAAACATTTTTCTGCCAAGGGCAAGACCTATGACATCAATGAGTTTTACAACTGCTCATCTGATTTCGTAGTCTACTACCTTTATTGTCCTTGTCACCTACTATATGTAGGCCGTACCATTCGCTCCTTAAGACAAAGATTTGGCGAACATCTCCGGAAGATCGAGGAAGGGAAAGATAAACATAGTGTCCCTCGACATTTTTCAAAATGTCAAAAAGGCTCCATTCATGGCCTAAAAGTATGGGTCCTAGAACTGTCACGGAACGTCCCACACTCCGCTTGATTGCTTCCATCAGTATACCTCTTCCTAAGTTCTGGAACACGAGTCCAATGGATCTGGCTATAGGAACCCCCAAGAACTAGACAACACCAGTCTTGGAGTACATCAGAACTAACTCTTTATTTGAGATCTCACACAAATTTATACACCAGGATGACTCAAAGCTAACCTAATTAACATGAGCTAATTTACTATTAAATTTACGCAGACCAGATGACTCAGAGACATGACCTGTAGGACAGACTTGTGGGCACCGAGCTTCACACAGTAGTATAAACACAATAGCAGGAGCTAATTACAATTAACAATACAAACAACAATCTCCCCCCTCCTCAGCCTAGTCATCAACAGTTCGTCTCCTAGCCAGTGCTGGTGGCTAATGTGATCAGCTCATTCAATTAACATAAACACAGGTAGTTGGAGTTGATGACACCAGCATCTCCTCACAGGATGTGTCCCAACAGAATCAAACAACATACAATATATACACATATATACACGACTGAGTCCGATTAGTACAGTTCAGACTGGATTTCTAATTCACCTCACAGAGTATTGTTCCATTGAAAATCCAGGGCCCATAATCAAAAGGCAAGAGGCTTGCATTCAGTCCTCTCCAACAGCCTCTGTCCCGGCTAGGTCTGTCACAAGAACAAATGCCGAAAATCTCTCTGAAGCAGAAAGGTTTTTCAGGCTGTGTGAACGAGAAACATACTGGATATATTCCCTCGATACTCTGTCACCTGGGGGAATCAACGAGACTCTGGAGTTATCTACGATCCTATCATGATTCTTGACTGTTTTTCTTCCCTTGTATTCCCCTCTCCCCTATCCCGAGTTTTTAGTATTATTGGATAATTAAAGAGATACACATATATATATATATATATATATACACTTTCTGTCTTTAGCTTTACCAACAATTTAGTTAATGGCATACTTTTAAATGTACATATACATACATATACATACATACACACATACATACACAGGGAATTCAGTTTATGATAGATTTATATCTATCTTGTTTTTCCTCTTTCTATTCAACAATCAGTTATTTTTAATGTTCACTGTCCAGTCTTTTCAAAAAATATCCCCCCTTATATATCGTTTGATGACCAAGTCATGAGATTCTCTTATATTGATTCTACTAAAAAATGCTTTTAATTGCTTTTTCATTGATTTTGTTATGTTCCTCATTTATTGTTTTTATAATTACATTTATTCTGATCATACCTTTTTTAGTTCCAAAAGATAATGAATATACCGTCGTCTGCACACAATAGTTCTACAGATGACAGTAATATATATATATGTATATTTATTTTTCCCATCAGATCTTTATTTTATTTTCTTTTTTATAGCCCCTTTGCATTTGAATTTTTTAACTTTTGTTGTTGGAGCCTTTCTATTCAGGTTGTGTTGTAGTACGCAATCTCCACTAGATGGCTCCACTATTGAGCACATATAAGGCTCCTATGAGCCTTCATCCTCGATGCTTGAGGAAGGTGCGTGCCTGTAATACACAGTGCGCATGCGCCGAAACGTTGTCGCGCTGCTTGCGACGTCACCGTGTTAGACTGCGTTCCACAGCTCACCCGAGCCAAGCCTCGTTTTCAACCCTGGGACAGAGCTCACACAACCTGTTGGACGGGACTGTCTCCCCTCTCTCCCTTGGACAAGATCTGACATACAGGCACTCACGCTGGGACATCACCACTCGAGGAAATCTGTGCTCTACTTGCCTTTTCATCTATGTAAGGGGACATATTCGCTTTGTATAATAAAATCTTTTAACTGGAGGCGCTTCTCTTTTGCTTATTTCTTTCATGTTTGGAGCCTGCTTCACGCTTCCCCAGATAGCTTGCCCTGGATCACAGACTGTTTTAAGCCTATGCAAAAGGTTTTTGTTCATTTTTCTTTTAATCACACCGTGCCATTGTCCACAAGTTACTTATTCCCCCAGAGGACACTTGTATTTTAACTATTCCTAAACCAGCAACAGCGCTACTTACCTATATGTTTTTGCAGTGTATACACCGCTCCTCCACCTCCCCGCCTATTGAAATAAATGGGCACCGTTGCCGAAGTGCCTGTGAAGCGCTTTGGCAGAGGCACTGCACGGGCGCATTCAACCCTTTCTTCGGCAGCTAGTGGGGGTTAAAAACGCCCTGCTATCGGCTGAATAGCACAGCTAAAACTACAGTAAAGCGCTGCTGAAAATAGTGGCACATTACCGCTAACGCTGCCCGCGACTCAGTGTGAAAGGGCTCTAAATAAAATGGTTAGCTTCCTGTTTACACCTTGTGTTTGCTTTGCTTCGCTTCAAGTATTATACCCCATGTCGCATTAGTGGTGCTTCAAAGCATCTTCAAAGCCTCCATAGAACTCTATGACAAAGCTCGCTTGAAGCACCTGCGGCTTCTGAGAGGCTTTGATTCAGCTTTAACTTTGCTTTGTTTTGGAGAAATTGCAGGTATGAGATATCCACACACACAGGGCATCTGTCAAGCTTCAAGAAAACTTCAAAAGACCATCACGGAAGCATCACCAAAGCCTCATCAAAGCACCACCGAAGCTTCATCGAAGCACCACTGAAGCATCAAAAACACATCATAAAAGCATGTTGAAGAGGTAGGCGCTTTAACCACTTGCCGACCGCCTAACGCAGATATACTGTGGCAGAATGGCACGGGCAGGCAGAATCACGTACCCGTACGTGATCTGTCTCCCGCGGACGGGGGGTCCTATCGGACCCCCCCCCGGTGCCAGCGGCGGTCGGCATTTGTCTGGGAGTGTTGAGAGGCGAGGGGGAGGCCATCCGATCGTGGCCCCCCCCTCGCGATCGCTCCCAGCCAATAGGAATCCTCCCCTGCCTGTGTGTAGTACACACAGGCAGAGGATGTGATGTCATTTCTCCTCGGCTCGGCAGTTTCCGTTCCGGCGCCGAGGAGAGAAGACATGTGAGTGCACAACACACACACACAGTAGAACATGCCAGGCACACTTTACACCCCCGATCGCCCCCCGATCCCCCCCAATCACCCCTCCCTGTCACACTGACACCAAGCAGTATTTTTTTTTTTTTTTTTCTGATTACTGCATGGTGTCAGTTTGTGACAGTTAGAAGTGGTAGGGCAGTGAGTATTAGCCCCCTGTAGGTCTAGGATACCCCCCTAACCCCCCCTAATAAAGTTTTAACCCCTTGATTACCCTCCGTCACCAGTGTCGCTAAGCGATCATTTTTCTGATCGCTGTATTAGTGTCGCTGGTGACGCTAGTTAGGGAGGTAAATATTTAGGTTCGCCGTCAGCATTTTATAGCGACAGGGACCCCTATATACTATCTAATAAAGGTTTTAACCCCTTGATTGCCCCTAGTTAACCCTTTCACCACTGATCACCGTATAACCGTTACGGTTGACGCTGGTTAGTTCGTTCATTTTTTATAGTGTCAGGGCACCCGCCGTTTATTACCGAATAAAGGTTTAGCCCCCTGATCGCCCGGCGGTGATATGCGTCGCCCCAGGCAGCGTCAGATTAGCGCCAGTATCGCCAACACCCACGCACGCAGCATACGCCTCCCTTAGTGGTATAGTATCTGTATGGATCAATATCTGATCCGATCAGATCTATACTAGCGTCCCCAGCAGTTTAGGGTTCCCAAAAACGCAGTGTTAGCAGGATCAGCCCAGATACCTGCTAGCACCTGCGTTTTTCCCCTCCGCCCGGCCCGGCCCAGCCCACCCAAGTGCAGTATCGATCGATCACTGTCACTTACAAAACACTAAACGCATAACTGCAGCGTTCGCAGAGTCAGGCCTGATCCCTGCGATCGCTAACAGTTTTCTTGGTAGCGTTTTGGTGAACTGGCAAGCACCAGCCCCAGGCGTCAGATTAGCGCCAGTACCGCTAACACCCACGCACGCAGCATACGCCTCCCTTAGTGGTATAGTATCTGATCGGATCAATATCTGATCCGATCAGATCTATACTAGCGTCCCCAGCAGTTTAGGGTTCCCAAAAACGCAGTGTTAGCGGGATCAGCCCAGATACCTGCTAGCACCTGCGTTTTGCCCCTCCGCCTGGCCCAGCCCAGCCCACCCAAGTGCAGTATTGATCGATCACTGTCACTTACAGAACACTAAACGCATAACTGCAGCGTTCGCAGAGTCAGGCCTGATCTCTGCGATCGCTAACAGTTTTTTTGGTAGCGTTTTGGTGAACTGGCAAGCACCGGCCCCAGGCAGCGTCAGGTTAGCGCCAGTACCGCTAACACCCACGCACGCACCGTACACCTCCCTTAGTGGTATAGTATCTGATCAATACCTGATCCGATCAGATCTATACTAGCGTCCCCAGCAGTTTAGGGTTCCCACAAACGCAGTGTTAGTGGGATCAGCCCAGATACCTGCTAGCACCTGCGTTTTGCCCCTCCGCACGGCCCAGCCCAGCCCCACCCAAGTGCAGTATCGATCGATCACTGTCACTTACAAAACAGTAAACGCATAACTGCAGCATTCGCAGAGTCAGGCCTGATCCCTGCGATCGCTAACAGTTTTTTTGGTAGCGTTTTGGTGAACTGGCAAGCACCAGTGGGCTAGTACACCCCGGTCGTGATCAAACCAGCACTGCAGTAACACTTGGTGACGTGGCGAGTCCCATAAGTGCAGTTCAAGCAGGTGAGGTGGCAAGCACAAGTAGTGTCCCGCTGCCACCAAAAAGACAAACACAGGCCCATCGTGCCCATAATGCCCTTCCTGCTGCATTCGCGAATCCTAATTGGGAACCCACCACTTCTGCAGTGCCCGTACATCCTCCATTCACATCCCCAACCAAATGCAGTCGGCTGCATGAGAGGCATTTTCTTTATGTCCTCCCGAGTACCCCTACCCAACGAACCCCCCCCAAAAGATGTCGTGTCTGCAGCAAGCGCGGATATAGGCGTGACACCCGCTATTATTGTCCCTCCTGTCCTGACAATCCTGGTCTTTGCATTGGTGAATGTTTTGAACGCTACCATTCACTGTTGAGTATTAGCGTAGGGTACAGCATTGCACAGACTAGGCGCACTTTCACAGGGTCTCCCAAGATGCCATCGCATTTTGAGAGACCCGAACCTGGAACCGGTCACAGTTATAAAAGTTACAAAAAAAAAAAAAGTGTAAAAAAACAAAAAAAAAACAAAACACATACAAAAATATAAAATAAAAAAAAAAATAGTTGTCGTTTTATTGTTCTCTCTCTCTATTATCTCTCTATTGTTCTGCTCTTTTTTACTGTATTCTATTCTGCAATGTTTTATTGTTATTATGTTTTATCATGTTTGCTTTTCAGGTATGCAATTTTTTATACTTTATCGTTTACTGTGCTTTATTGTTAACCATTTTTTTGTCTTCAGGTACGCAATTCACGACTTTGAATGGTTATACCAGAATGATGCCTGCAGGTTTAGGTATCATCTTGGTATCATTCTTTTCAGCCAGCGGTCGGCTTTCATGTAAAAGCAATCCTAGTGGCTAATTAGCCTCTAGACTGCTTTTCCAAGCAGTGGGAGGCTCTCCTGCCTCAACAGGGAACCTGAGAATGCAGCCGGTGATTCAGCCAGCTGACCATAGAGCTGATCAGAGACCAGAGTGGCTCCAAACATCTCTATGGCCTAAGAAACCGGAAGCTACGAGCATTTTATGACTTAGATTTCACCGGATGTAAACAGCGCCATTGGGAAATTGGGAAAGCATTTTATCACACCGATCTTGGTGTGGTCAGATGCTTTGAGGGCAGAGGAGAAATCTAGGGTCTAATAGACCACAATTTTTTTCAAAAAAAAAGAGTACCTGTCACTACCTATTGCTATGATAGGGGATATTTACATTCCCTGAGATAACAATAAAAATGATTTAAAAAAAAAAAAAAAAATGAAAGGAACAGTTTAAAAATAAGATAAAAAAGCAAAAAAATAATAAAGAGAAAAAAAAAAAAAAAAAGCACCCCTGTCCCTCCTGCTCTCGCGCTAAGGCGAACGCAAGCGTTGGTCTGGCGTCAAATGTAAACAGCAATTGCACCATGCATGTGAGGTATCACCGCGAAGGTCAGATCGAGGGCAGTAATTTTAGCAGTAGACCTCCTCTGTAAATCTAAAGTGGTAACGTGTAAAGGCTTTTAAAAATGTATTTAGTTTGTCGCCACTGCACGTTTGTGCGCAATTTTAAAGCATGTCATGTTTGGTATCCATGTACTCGGCCTAAGATCATCTTTTTTATTTCATCAAACATTTGGGCAATATAGTGTGTTTTAGTGCATTAAAATTTAAAAAAGTGCGTTTTTTCCACAAAAAATGAAAAATCGCTGCTCAAATACTGTGTGGAAAAAAAAAAATGAAACACCCACCATTTTAATCTGTAGGGCATTTGCTTTAAAAAAAATATATAATGTTTGGGGGTTCAAAGTAATTTTCTTGCAAAAAAAAAAATAATTTTTTCATGTAATCAAAAAGTGTCAGAAAGGGCTTTGTCTTCAAGTGGTTAGAAGAGTGGGTGATGTGTGACATAAGCTTCTAAATGTTGTGCATAAAATGCCAGGACAGTTCAAAACCCCCCCAAATGACCCCATTTTGGAAAGTAGACACCCCAAGCTATTTGCTGAGAGTCATGTCGAGTCCATGGAATATTTTATATTGTGACACAAGTTGCGAGAAAGAGACAATTTTTTTTTTTTTGCACAAAGTTGTCACTAAATGATATATTGCTCAAACATGCCATGGGAATATGTGAAATTACACCCCAAAATACATTCTGCTGCTTCTCCTGAGTATGGGGATACCACATGTGTGAGACTTTTTGGGAGCCTAGCCGCGTACGGGACCCCGAAAACCAGGCACCGCCTTCAGGCTTTCTAAGGCCGTAAATTTTTGATTTCACTCTTCACTGCCTATCACAGTTTCGGAGGCCATGGAATGCCCAGGTGGCAAAAAAAAACCCAAATGACCCCATTTTGGAAAGTAGACATCCCAAGCTATTTGCTGAGAGGTATAGTGAGTATTTTGCAGACCTCACTTTTTGTCACAAAGTTTTGAAAATTGAAAAAAAAAATTTTTTTTTTCTTGTCTTTCTTTATTTTCAAAAACAAATGAGAGCTGCAAAATACTCACCATGCCTCTCAGCAAATAGCTTGGGGTGTCTACTTTCCAAAATGGGGTCATTTGGGGGGGGGGGGGGGTTTGTGCCACCTGGGCATTCCATGGCCTCCGAAACTGTGATAGGCAGTGAAGAGTGAAATCAAAAATTTACACCCTTAGAAATCCTGAAGGCGGTGATTGGCTTTCGGGGCCCCGTACGCGGCTAGGCTCCCAAAAAGTCCCACACATGTGGTATCCCCGTACTCAGGATAAGTAGCTAAATGTATTTTGGGGTGCAATTCCACATATGCCCATGGCCTGTGTGAGCAATATATCATTTAGTGACAACTTTGTGCAAAAAAAAAAAAAAAAAAATTTGTCACTTTCCCGCAACTTGTGTCAAAATATAAAACATTCCATGGACTCAACATGCCTCAAAGCAAATAGCTTGGGGTGTCTACTTTCCAAAATGGGGTCATTTGGGGGGGTTTTATGCCATCTTTGCATTTTATGGCCTTCAAAACTGTGATGATAGGTAGTGAGGAGTAAAATCAAAAATGTACGCCCTTAGAAATCCTGAAGGCAGTGATTGGATTTCGGGGCCCCGTACGCGGCTAGGCTCCCAAAAAATCCCACACATGTGGTATCCCCATACTCAGGAGAAGCAGCTAAATGTATTTTGGGGTGCAATTCCACATATGCCCATGGCCTGTGTGAGCAATATATCATTTAGTGACAACTTTTTGTAATTTTTTTTTTTTTGTCATTATTCAATCACTTGGGACAAAAAAAATGAATATTCAGTGGGCTCAACATGCCTCTCAGCAATTTCCTTGGGGTGTCTACTTTCCAAAATGGGGTCATTTGTGGGGGTTTTGTACTGCCCTGCCATTTTAGCACCTCAAGAAACGACATAGGCAGTCATAAATTAAAGGCTGTGTAAATTCCAGAAAATGTACCCTAGTTTGTAGGCGCTATAACTTTTGCGCAAACCAATAAATATACACTTATTGACATTTTTTTTACCAAAGACATGTGGCCGAATACATTTTGGCCTAAATGTATGACTAAAATTGAGATTATTGGATTTTTTTTAGAACAAAAATGAGAAAATATCATTTTTTTTCAAAATTTTCGGTCTTTTTCCGTGTATAGCGCAAAAAATGAAAACGGCAGAGGTGATCAAATACCATCAAAAGAAAGCTCTATTTGTGGGAAGAAAAGGACGCAAATTTCGTTTGGGTACAGCATTGCATGACCGCGCAATTAGCAGTTAAAAGCTACGCAGTGCCAAATTGTAAAAAGTGCTCTGGTCAGGAAGGGGGTAAATCCTTCCGGGGCTGAAGTGGTTAATGTGTGTTGAAGCCAAAGCAAGTGTAAATGAGCCCTTAGACCCCTTTCACACTGGGGAGGTTTTTAGGCGCTTTAGCACTAGAAATAGCCTCTGCCAAGCGCCTGAAATGCGCCCCCCATTCATTCCAGTGTGTCTTTTAACACTGGCATGGTGCGCTTGCGGGATGTTCCAAAAAGTCCTGCAAGCAGCACTTTGGGGAGGGTTGGGAGCGCTGTATTTAGCACTCCCAAAACCCCCGCCCATTATAATGACTTGGCAGTGCTTTCGAAGCGCCTAAAAGCGCTTTCAAAGTGCCGCAAAAATAGAGTTCAGAGAGCTTTAACAAAGCCTGCCTGAAGCTTTGTTTTGAAGCAAGTGTAAACTAGCTCTAAAACCCCTCACACTGAAGGCATTTTTCAGGCGTTTTAGCACTAAAAATAGCGCCTGCTTTCACACTGGGGTGGTGCTCTTGCGGGATGTTACAAAAAGTCCCGCAAGCAGCATCTTTGGGACGGTTTAGGAGCACTGTATACAGTACTTCTAAATGGTCCCTGCCCATTGGAATGCATGGGCAGCGCTTCCGAAGTGCCTGAAAAATGGTTTTAACCCTTTACTGGGCCGCTAGCGTGGGTTAAAAGTGCCCCACTAGCGGCTGAAAATCACAGCTAAAACAACAGCGCTAATGACCCGTACACACGGTTGGATTTTCTGACGGAAATGTGTGATAGGACCTTGTTGTCAGAAATTCCTACCGTGTACGCTCCATCACACATTTTCCATCGGATTTTCCGACACACAAAGTTTGAGAGCAGGCTATAAAATTTTCCGACAACAAAATCCGTTGTCGGAATTTCCGATCGTGTGCACACAAATCCGAAGCACAAAGTGCCACGCATGCTCAGAATAAATAAAGAGATGAAAGCTATTGGCTACTGCCCCGTTTATAGTCCCGACGTACGTGTTTTACGTCACCGCGTTCAGAATGATCGGATTTTCCGACAACTTTGTGTGACCGTGTGTATGCAAGACAAGTTTGAGCCAACATCCGTTGGAAAAAATCCATGGATTTTGTTGTCGGAATGTCCGATCAATGTCCGACCGTGTGTACGGGGAATAAGAGTTTTCTAGCCAGGCACTGTCACTAGAATGGAGGTGTAATCTGTGTCATGTCACTACTATGGGGTGAGGTCTGGGTTACTAGAAAGGGAGTTCAGTCTGTATAACTGTAACTATAATAAATATATATCACCAGGACAGTGGCAGGATTTGTGCCACTAGGATGGTGGCAGGGTCTGTGTCACTAGGATGGTGGCAGGGTCTGTGTCACTAGGATGGTGGCAGGGTCTGTGTCACTAGGATGGTGGCAGGGTCTGTGTCACTAGGATGGTGGCAGGGTCTGTGTCACTAGGATGGTGGCAGGGTCTGTGTCACTAGAATGGTGGCAGGGTCTGTGTCACTAGAATGGTGGCAGGGTCTGTGTCACTAGGATGGTGGCAGGGTCTGTGTCACTAGGATGGTGGCAGGGTCTGTGTCACTAGGATGGTGGCAGGGTCTGTGTCACTGACACCAGAATAATGGGGGAGAAAAGGCATACGCTGCAGGACTGAATCAAATGTATGTGTAAATAATGTTTTAAAGTAAATATATACATGAAATACTACAATAAGACCAAAAACCTTACGTCAGCAAACTTCATAAAACAATCAAGTCTTGCTGATACTGATGCTTCAGCTTTTGTTTCTACAATGAAAAGACAAATACATATTAGAGAACAATCATCATCCATCATAGCAATACTTTCACCGTAGGTCTTGTTTTTACATATTAGTAGTCCATGTATAATAACTTACCAATTACAGAACCCTTTGTAATAAAATACAATGTGTTTTTTACACCGCTAGTTTGATTTTTATAAGTCCATTTACCTAACGAGGTAACAAAGCTAGAAAGGGGACTGGAGGACATCAGATTTGAGGAACGACTGCAAACATCAAAGCGTTTGTAAAAATCGAAAACATTTTTTATTCAAATAAAAAAGAGTTTACACTTACCTGCTCTGTGTAATGGTATTGCACAGAGTGGTCTCTTACCACCTCTTCTGGGGTCCCCCACAGACTCTGTCTGCCCCTATTCTGTGTGTGCCTTCATAGCAAGCCATGTGCTATGGAGGCTCATCTGCCGGCATGCTCCCAAGCTGGGCTGTTTGTGTCCATTGACATGCACAGTGTGGCTTGGCCCCGCCCCAGTTCCCTCCTGACAGAATTTGACTGAGAGCAGCAGGAGCCAATGGATCCTGCTCAGGCATATACTGGCCATCGGGACTACCGGGAGTTTCCCAGTGGGCCGATGGCTCAGTGGGCCGGTTTCAGTGACAGCGGACCGCCGCCCCCTCCGCTCCTCTGTCCCCCCCCCCCAGCGCTCACCTCCTCTCCCTGGCTAGCTATGCAGTGTGACTGAATAAGGACATGATCCTCAGGAGTTGGCACCTTTTCTCCTGCTCTTTCCTTCCCCCGCTCTCCATCTAGATTCTCTGCAACAGCAGACAGGATGGAGAGAGGGGGTAGGAAAAAGCAGGAGAATGAGTGCCGAGGAAGCTTATGTTACAGCTGCGTGTGGCTGCCCTCCTTCCAGGTCGTATGATGAGCTTCTCAGTGCCGACTCCTGAAGATCATGTCCTTATTCAGCACTGCATAATTAGCCAGGGAGAGGAGGTGAGATCTGGGGGGGGGGGGGGGGGGAGTGGAACCAGAGCAGCATGGCTGGGGAAAGAGAGGAGCATGGGGGGGACCAGTGGAGCATGCGGGGGACCAGTGGAGCATATGGGGGACCAGTGGAGCATGCGGTGGACCAGTGGAGCACATGGGGGACCAGAGGAGCATGCGGGGGACCAGCAGAGCACATGGGGAACCAGCAGAGCACATGGGGAACCAGCAGAGCACATGGGGAACCAGCAGAGCACATGGGGGACCAGAGGAGCACATGGGGGACCAGAGGAGCACATGGGGGACCAGAGGAGCATGGGGGGGGACCAGAGGAGCACGCAGGGTACCAGAGGAGCATGTGGGGGACCAGAGGAGCATGGGGGCGAATATAGGAGCATGGGGGGAATGAAGACACATGGGGGGACCAGAGGAGCAGGGGGGACCAGAAGAGCACATGGGAGACCAGAGGTGCACGGGAGGGTACCAGAGGAGCAGGAGGGGGACCAGAGGTGCACAGGGGTACCAGAGGAGCACGAGAGTACAGATGAGCAGGGGGGGAACAGAGGAGTAGTAGAGGAATGCAGAAGCATGTGGGGGAACAGAGAAGCACGTGGGAGAACAGAGAAACATGTGGGGGACCAGAGGAGCAGGGGGGGGTACCAGAGGATCAGTGGGGACCAGATGACCATGAGGGGACAGAGGAGGAGAGGAACACAGAAGCATGTGGGGGAACAGAGAAGCATGTGGGGGACCAGAAGAGCACGGGGTACCAGAGGAGCATAGGGAGGACCAGAGAAGCACGAGGGCACAGAGGAGCATGGGGGGACCAGATGAGCATGGGGGGAACATAGGAGCAGGAGAGGAATGCATAAGCATGTGGGGGACCAGAGAAGCAGGGGAGGACCAGAGGAGCACAAGGGGGAGCATGGGGGGACAGAGGAGCATGGGGTGGACCAGAAGGAGCATGAGGGAGGGGACCAGAGGAGCATGCAGGGGAACAGCGGAGCACATGGGGGACCAGAGGAGCATGCGGGGGACCAGCAGAGAACATTAGGGACCAGAGCAGCGCATGGGGACCAGCGAAGTACAAGGGGGACCAGAGCAGCACATGGGGGACCAGCAGAGCATGTGGGGGACCAGAAGAGCACGTGGGGGACCAGAGGAGCATGGGGGGAACCAGAGGAGCACGCGGGGGACCAGAGGAGCACGCGGGGGACCAGAGGAGCACGCGGGGGACCAGAGGAGCACACGGGGGACCAGAGGAGCACACGGGGGACCAGAGGAGCATGGGGATGAATAGAGGAGCATGGGGGGAACCAGAGGAGCACGCAGGGGACCAGAGGTGCATGGGGGGTACCAGAGGAGCAGGGGGGACCAGAAGAGCACGTGGGGGACCAGAGGTGCACGGGAGGGTACCAGAGGAGCACGAGAGTACAGATGAGCAGGGGGGACCAGATGAGCATGGGGGGGGACAGAGGAGCAGTAGAGGAATGCAGAAGCATGTGGGGGAACAGAGAAGCACGTGGGAGAACAGAGAAACATGTGGGGGACCAGAGGAGCACAGGGGACCAGAGGAGCAAGGGGGGTACCAGAGGATCAGGGGGGACCAGATGACCATGGGGGGGGGACAAAGGAGGAGAGGAACACAGAAGCATGTGGGGGAACAGAGAAGCATGTGGGGGACCAGAAGAGCACGGGGTACCAGAGGAGCACGAGGGCACAGAGGAGCATGGGGGGGACCAGATGAGCATGGGGGGAACATAGGAGCAGGAGAGGAATGCATAAGCATGTGGGGGACCAGAGAAGCACAAGGGGGAGCATGGGGGGGACAGAAGAGCATGGGGTGGACCAGAAGGAGCAAAAATCTGATGATTTTTTTTTTCTCCTCTCTTTTCAGAGACCCCTTCAGTGTGTTGGTATATATATATATATATATATATTATATATATATATATATATATATATATATATATATATATATATATATATATATATATATATATATATATATATATATATATATATATATATATATATATATTTTTTTTTTGGCACCCATTGGATGAGATTAATGGTTGTCTTTTCTTTTTTTCTCCTTTTTTTGTTATGTAAATACAGGACAGGAGCGACAGGAGCTGCACACAGCACTCACAGCACTTCATAGATGTAGGACTCAAGGAAGTGTTTTGGAAGGAGGGAGGAGCAGCTAGAAGGTTTTTTTGTTTTTTTTTTTACTGTAATGCATTCCTTTGACCTTAGAACTGCTTTAAACTTATTCTCCCTGGACAAGAGATACTTAAGAGGAGATATAATCACAATATACAAATATCTGAAAGGTGATTCCAGCTTAGGGAGAAAACTATTTAGCCTTATGCCGCGTACACACGGTCGTACTTTTCGTCTACAAAAGTCCAACGGACGCTGACGGACTAAAGCTGGCTGGTAATCCGATCGTGTGTGGGCTTCTCCGGACTTTCAACGTACTTTTTTAGCCTCAAATCCGACGTACTTTAGATTTGAAACATGCTTCAAAACTTTTACTTCGTAACTACGACGGACCCCGAAGTCCGCTCGTCTGTATGCTAGTCCGACGGACAAAAAAACGACGCATGCTCATAAGCAAAAACTAAACGGAAGCACTCGGTCTAGTAAAACTAGTGTTCGTATTGTAGGTAGCACATTCATCACGCTGCAAAATCTGTGATCGTTGAATGCAGCGCATTTTATTTCTTCATTACGAATGCTCTATAAAGAACGAAGGTGTTTTGCTGTTCATATTCAGAGTTCTCCCAAACTGATTTCTGGATTCTTTTTCTCTTTGATCTCATGAATGATATAGTATGCTTTTTAAAAACAATGTTTCCATACTAATATAATACTTTTTACCTTTTTTTTTTTTTTGGTTTTTTTTTGTGTGGAATCATATTTTCTTGTAATTTTTATCCAGATATTTATTTTATGATTGGTGTTGAACTTTTTTATATGTTTATCTCTATATTTTTAATTTTCATTTTTTGGTGTTTGTAAAGTTACCACAAATAACCCATTTGTATTTTTTTTTTTTGTTATTTTTTTTAAATTTTTTTTTTTATATTTTTTAGGTTTGTAAAGTTACCACAAATAACCCATTTGTATTTTTTTTTTTTTGTTATTTTTTTTAATATTTTTTAGGTTTGTAAAGTTACCACAAATAACCCATTTGTATTTTTTTTTTTGGTTATTTTTTTTAATTTTTTTTTTTTATATTTTTTAGGTTTGTAAAGTTACCACAAATAACCCATTTGTATTTTTTTTTTTTGTTTTTTTTTTTTAATTTTTTTTTTTATATTTTTTAGGTTTGTAAAG